>JAANSO010002203.1:0-14183 GCA_036507315.1 Lepidocyrtus fimetarius
ACAAGATGATCCATGATGATTTAATATTAATAATATCTTCAAGTCAACTGTTTCTGAGCGGTGGCACATTTGATAATTTAGATTTGCTTTCCAAATTCAAACCAGTTATAATTGTGAAAAGATAATTTGGAATAAAGTAGTGCGAGCAAAGGGAAATAAAATGATTTGCTCATGCGTACCCAATGACGTTTATTTCCAGAATATCATTTTACGCAAATTGGTTATCAAATAATTGAATTAATACTGGTTTATTTTATCTTCAAACTTACAGGTTTTATTTCAATCTTTAAT
Source organism: Lepidocyrtus fimetarius (assembly GCA_036507315.1). Lineage (NCBI taxonomy): Eukaryota > Metazoa > Arthropoda > Collembola > Entomobryomorpha > Entomobryidae > Lepidocyrtus > Lepidocyrtus fimetarius. The sequence goes on from JAANSO010002203.1 coordinate 292, forward strand.
AATCTAAAACGTGTAAAGATTTCTTCTCAATTACAGTTTATGCAGTAATTTTTGCATGAATATGTGAAATAAAATATATTTAAAGCTAAAATTTTGACATTCAAATATTTTTATGAATTAATTGCTGAAATAACACTGAAATGGATAGAAATGTGAAATGTTTTATGTTATTACATGAGCTTGGTGAAATGGCAAAGCAAGTATAATGCTCGTTGACAGTGCAGTACTGTAAACCACAGAAATTCCATTGTTCAAACATTGGACTTGTATATGCATGTTCTATACCAACATTAACTATATGTTCATGAAATTAAATTAAGAAGAATGGAATAAACCATTGTAAAATTTTATGATGAAATGAACAATAAATTTAAGCTATTGTGGTGGGGTTTATGGCTCTTGTAGTTACTTTATGTTATTTTGATGGCGTTATCAACAACGGGGGCATAGCTCAGTGGTAGAGCATTCGACTGCAGATCGAGAGGTCCTTGGTTCAAACCCGAGTGCCCCCTCTCTTTGCTTTTTGTTGCAAATTATTAACTCGGCGATGTGATAAAATACGAATTTATTATCCAAATAATTTGAAATTTATTTAATCTTAAATCTTATTACAGATTCTATTAGCATTCTTAATCTAAAACGTCCAAGTATTTCTTCTCAATCAGTTTAGGTAACAATTTTTGCCTGAAAAGGTTAAACAAAGTAAAATTAATTTAAACTAAAATCTATATTCACTTTTTAATCTAATTACCTTGAAAAGAGTAGAAATAGAAGTACAAGTGGGAATAACACTTTAACAAATGGAAATGGAAAGAATCCTAAAACGCATAGGACAAGGAGCTGCAGCACTTGTACCAAAGTAAACTGATGAATTTTTCGTTGAGGCACTTGTCTAATGTAATGATTAGGTGGGTATGAAGTCTGTTCGGTAAAAAATAGCAAGATCCGTTCAAACATTTGATTTCCTCCGAGTGCCGTAATTCCCATGTATAAATAAAGTCCGTCGAAGACACTTGGCAAAATATAAGATAAAGGATTTGGCAAAAGGTAAAGTGAAAATCCCATTAAAACATGAGATAGAATTGTCGTCAGTCGAGTCTCACGGACCAGTATGACTCTAAATGAAAAATATATTCAAATTATCAATCTATTTAAATATTTCTTTAAAAATGAACACATTTAATTACGTTTGTTTCAATTGTCCATGCTCCACTCGTTCTTCAATATCCGCCAGACATTTCACATGCATTGGAGCATGAGGTAAAGCCACGTGAAGCCATGGAAGAGTAAACAGAGAACAGAAAACGTTTATGATTGATATCACGACAAGATCCCAGTTGTAAGATTGTCCCTTCTTCAATCTAAATGAAAAATACATTTAGTACAATTAAGAAATAATTATTTAATTAACCAGTTTGAGTTACTTGTTGGAAGGATTGTTGACAATAGCTGAGCCAATGTTTTGATCCATGAAAATTAAAACCGCTAAGCAAAAACCTAATCCAGCCGAAACTAAAATAATTTTCCAGTCGAGTTTATAAAGTGGTGCGAGCTCCAGTAAAGGTCTGCTTGCGTTGTAATGAAATCTTTCGGCTTAAAAACAAAAAATAAAATAAAATGTTTTAGTTAATTGTTAATTTTTATAAAGTATGACGTTTGTACCTGGAATACTCTGAAATAAATACGATCCAATGAAGCTAAATATGACAACGGCTAACGGCAGGGAGTAATCAGATAAAACTTCTCGCTTGTTTCTCTGAAGGAAAGGTCTGCAAAAATCATAAAACTAACTGAAGTTAAACTGGCAAGTAGAAATTAATATAAAATTGGGATTTTTACGTGTATTTGAAGTTGTATAAGGTATAACCAAGCCAGAAAGTTCCAAACATTAAAAGCAAATATAGCAAACTCGAATCCCTGTGACAGTTCCGGAATAGCTCATCAGTTCGATAAAAAGTATTATTCAAACTGTTATTTGCATGGAATATCACTGATTGGTTTTCAACAGAGCAATTTGATGAAGTGTAGTTATGCTGAAAATCTAAAGTAATTAAAAGATAATTAACACTTAAATTCTTTTAGTAAATTCCAAAATATAATTTACCATGAACAACGTCCTTCACAGCGTACACGACAAAAGCAATGGATATGAACAGGGCAAAAATCTCTTCTGTAGATCGAGTGCAATATTTCATGACAAAAGACAGATTAAAAATTGCACTGAGAAATAAGAAAAAGCAAGTCCATAGTCCGACACAGCAATAAAACGCTTCAAACAAGTCTTCAATGTTGAAATATTCAGAGAGGGAATAGATTACTGAAAAGACAAAATAATAATTAAAACCTTAAATTAATTGACAATTATGTATTTTTAGCTTACTGTAAACAAATAGACTTAAGGGAGCCGTTGTCAAAAGAATGCTTAAATGTTGTCCCCCGATTACTGCAAAAATGAGTTGTCCAACAGTTTGGGAGAAGATCCCTCTTCGTACATCTATTTAAATATGATTTAATTAAGTAATAACTTAACTAATCTGGGTAAAAACTTAAAACTTTACCCATTTTTCCATGGGTCGTTTTGCTATTCAAAGTAGCAAAAGCAATTGTTGGAAGAAGACAAGCAAAATACAAGAAGACTGAAGTGGACACTGTTTTTTGCATAGATCTGGCATCTGCAATTCCATCAACGTAATCTGACATGTAATGTGGGGCTCTTCGTTGTAAATCTTCTTTTATTCCGGAACCGATTCCAAAGCAGCATTTCCGCTTGGATAGCGAATCTGTATCTTTCTGTTTAATAATAGTTAATTATCAATTAAATACCAAATTAAGTTTTAATATTACTTACGTCTGGTTCCTTCTCGTTGTTTTCCAGCATGTATCTGTCATCCTGAAGTGACACGGTGTTAATTACAGATATTTTAGCAGCCCAATCAGAAAGTGTGTGTTTAAATGATTCTTCCGTTGGCTGAAGTAACAAAGAATTGCGAAGGTTTGGGTCGCTAAACATCGTTGCAAATGTTCGACTCGTTTCTAGTGCCGTTTTTGTTTCTTTCTGTAAAAGAAAATCAATTTTAACATTTCATTTGAGTGTTTTGCTTGGTTTTTAATTCGAAATCAAGCCGAACTCACAGTTTTGCTGGGGCATAAAACTAGTACAAAAAATCGAACTTCTTGACAAGTTTCCCCAAAGTTTGTTGGCTGTTTCATTCGAGCAATTACAACATAACGTCTTCTTATATGAGACAAGTCACAGCTAAAAATTATCAGTAATTAATTTATTCGAAACAGAACTGAAAAAATAAAAATGCTGCAATTTTCTTCTTACAAGGCACACAACCAGGAGTGGTCGTAATGAGGTTGTTCATTCTCCTTCTGGACAAATCCTTGCATCGTATTTGCGAATGCAAATGCTATGAAAATCGTAATATGTCAATTTTACCTAAACAGGTCTAAAACTTCAAAAGTATTTTTGCTTACTGTTAGTATCAATGAAAAGCTCTTCTTTAGCTTCCTGATAAAATTCATCGTAGCCACTAACGGATCCTTTAATTTCTCCTAATATTTCCTCAATTAAATCAGACAAGACTACACTTTTTGGCCGGAGAAGAATCACTGCAACTTGTAAAAGATTTTCAACATCGCGCATTCCCCTCACTTCAACTTCAAAGTTTTTCATGGAGGATGCCTAAGAAAATGCTGTCTGGGTAATTAATTGCATAAGATATTATTTACGCAGATAACAAATTGTTCTTACCTGTTTCTTTTGATGTACCAAAGTAGTTTCGCTTCCATCATCTACAACATTTCATTACAATTTAATTTATTTTGAATAACGATGGAGGACAAATAACTTTTTTTACCTTGAATAATTGCCCATGTATCATCCTCACGCTTTTTCCAGAAAAATGTTGGCTCCACCGGCGGTGGTGGTCTAAATATTGAAGACCTCCGTCGAACAAATTCCGAAGGTCTTCTTTTAAGTTCTGCAAGAACTTCGGGGGGCAGTTCACTCGCTCTACGATGCATTTTTATAACCGAACTGCTTCTCCTCTCTTGCTGAATGACTTGGAACCTCCGTCGAACAAATTCCGAAGGTCTTCTTTTAAGTTCTGCAAGAACTTCTGGGGGCAGTTCACTCGCTCTACGATGCATTTTTATAACTGCACTGCTTCTCCTCTCTTGTTGAATGACTTGGTTTAGAAACATTTTGACTTTTTGTCTTTGCAGATTAAAGTAATTAAAACTTTACTGGAAAACCGTTTACTAGAAGAAACACAATTTATGAATTTTGGAAAACGCTGTTTGTATAATTTTATTGATTTATTTGGCTAAATAACACCATTATCTATTATCTAAAATGTTTTGGTACCCAAAATTGGCTTGACCTTTGCTTTTGCTTTGATCATTAAAAGGTAACTAACTTCTATATTTGTGTCCAGGAGTGAAATGGCTGTAAAATTTTATGAGAGTGGCAGCATAATAATGTACATGATAATTAGCAATTAGCATACAAGGCTAATACATTTTTCATTAAAAGGTATACATACTTCTTAAATTGCATTTGTCTCGCATTGATGGAAAGTTTTACTTACAAGTTTCAATCTTTAAATTAAAACCATTGTTTCATAAATTTCTCACTATTTCATAAGTTGTGCGGATGAAACAACAAGAAATATGACAAAAGGAGCATCGCGGCAAGTAGATGCTCTATTTTGCTATTTTCTATTGCGAAATGACAAAAGCCAAATTTTCAAGCAGCATTAAATGTTGTTCATAAACATGAAACTTCGTTTTCCACAACATCTTTAAAAAATTACGCTGTTTTGCTTAATCCTAAAACCCCAAAGCCGGCACAGAATATACAATTGACCATAATAACTTTGCGAGTTGTAATTTTTTGGCTATTCATTACGCTACGGTTTGTCACCAGCAAAACAGGAAATGTGCTTCCCTTCTCTAAATAAGCAACAATTTTATCTACTACATGAATGTACGTTCTAATAGTGTAAATATATATAGGCCATTCGATTCATTCATGTTTTGTTTTGTCAAGTTCAATTAAGCAAAATTTCAGTTACAATTTTGCAAATTGTATTAAAAATGGCCAGTTTATTGGATGTGAAGCATATTCATTAAAACGGATGAATGACTGCAAATATAAAAAGATCAGAATTGACTTTTTCTCAAGCATGATACCTCCTTTGCTATGAAATCACCATGAGTGGTTTAAGTGGTAGGATATTAACGCACCGCAAAATGCTTAAATTACTTGAAGTATATCTTAAATACAGACATGTCGTGAATTTAAAAAATAGTTTGTCATTTCACCGAAAACTGAAAAATGTTGAAAAATAGACGACTTTGTAAAATAAATTGCCTGTCTCAATCTACCTAGTCAATTCACAATGATAAAAAATTCAGTAAAATTATTTGAATGTACAGCATTTAGCACCGTCTTGTTAATTATCTCATTTAGTCATGTAGTTGGAAACGAACACGTTGTAGACGTGGCTTATCCAATTGTGCTAACAAAAAGAAGTGAACAAAATTTAAATAACCTTCCTGAATCGTACTTTGGGTACACAGTTTCATTGGCGCCAGGTATTGGCCAGGATAAGACAAGTCAAGATCCAGATGGATGGTAAACTGTAGCCAATTTCTTAGAATTTTAAACCATGATTGTATATTAATTTAAATAATTTACATAACAAAAAGGATATTTGTTGGTGCACCCAAAGCAAATGCTTCGGCTGGAATGTACAACAGTCCAAATTTTGAACCTGGGGTAATCTGGAGATGTAGTCTTGGTAGGACATCAAGTGTTGGAGATAATTGTCAGAAAGTTAATGTTGATCCTGTACTTGGCGGTATGATAAGTTACGATGAAAGTACTATAGTATAGTAATTAGGTAAACGCAGTTAATCTGATGAATGATTAATAAAGGGAATCGACCAAGACCAAACAGTCCAGCAATTGAAAGCCACGATGAAGCTATGATCGGCATATCAATGCAAATAAATTTCGGACACTTTCTAACCTGCGGAATAAAATGGAACCGGGGAAGGAACCAGTTCTATAACGGGATTTGCTACTGGTTTCCTGACAATCCAAAGCTTTCGTATCGTTCAAACGATTTGGCAAATTTAATTGATAAGAAAACGTATGCACACAGATTAGTGCCGTTTTTCAAACCGGACCCAAAAACTGATAAATATGGACGTACGTTGAATTAATTTTCATTGCCTTTTAATTTAAACTAATTAAGTTAATAATTATGCATCAATTTTACAGAAAGTGACACAACTTTTGCATTTGTTGACTCATCAAATCAAAACACAAGCGGGCATGAATGGCAGCTTAGCCAGGCTGGAATGTCTAGTTCACCTATTTCATGACGAGGAAGCTGCTTCATCCATTCCTAGTTTGCTAATTGGTGCTCCTGGAGTACGAGAGTGGTCAGGTATGTACTAATTAAAAATCACTGGTAAAAGGTCTTGTACTATATTTAATATCATCTTAGGAGCGGTTGTTCTCTACACCAATCCTACATCACCCCGACCAGATTTAGAACGACGGAATAGAAACGAAAAAGACAACACTTTTTCCGAATACGTTGTTGGAAACCGTGGGAAAATCCCGAATAATCAAAACTGTCCGGCAAAATAACCACTGGAATGACTATTTTGGATTTTCTGTAACTTCTGGGAAGTATTTAAAACCGAACGAGTTGCTATACGCTGCGGGGGCACCCAGAGCGGAACATACTGGCCAAGTTGTTATTTTCAAGTTTCCACCGTATGAAAAACCCTCATCCACTTATAAAAGACAGGTTGAGACTGTTTTGGAACTTAACCCTCCGGAAAACGCCTTTGCTTCTTATTTTGGTGCGGTTGTGCTTTCCCTAGATTTAAACGAGGATGGACTTGATGAATTAATTGTTGGGGCTCCACTTTATACCCTCAGTTCAACCAGTAAAGATTCTGTTGAATTTGAGTTCAGTAACGAGGCTGGAGATCATGGATGTGTTTTTATTTACAAATTTAAAGATGAAACGGTACATTTTAATTTTAAAACTCCCCGTTTAAATTAATTTTAAAAATGCTAATTTATAATCACAGACAGGGTCAACTTCTGTACAGCCAATGTACCAATTAGTTGGATCAAAAAGTTCCAGCGCAAGATTTGGTTCTGCAATTTCTCCACTTGTTTTTAACTTACAGAATTCAAAGAAGGAAATATGTAAGCGATTTTTGTAATTAAATATATTATTTGAAAATTAATTAAATTTTTTGTAGATATTGTGGTTGGCGCTCCATACGAAGCCTCCGAAGATGATTCCTCGTCCGGAGCAATTTACATTTATTTATACAATAACCAAACAGGAACGTTTGGAACTTACACTCAAAGGATTATTGCGTCAAGTATTAGCAAAGCCTTGAAGGGCTTTGGTTGCTCGATAAGTTTACCTGCAGATATTGACCTAAATGAAACTCCAGGTTAGAAAGTAAAATATTTGAAAATCGTACACTGAAATGTCAAAAGTATTTGTTTAGATTTAGCAATAGGTTCTTACAAGAGCGACCAAGCGGTTATTTTACGAACCCGACCGAAAATCGGTTTAATGGGATGGATGAAGTTTTTATCTATGGACCTGAACGAGATTCAAGAAATACGTCGCGGTGTTCCAAGATTTATTATCAGGTCTTGCTTCAACGTTACTGAAATGCTCGGGTTAATTTCAAGGAAATTAGGTACGGATAATTTGCCCCATAATTCAACAAAATTTCATACTTGCAAATTATTTTCCGGGATTTTTATTTAGATATCTGGGTTAAAGTGAAATTTACCGACCCAACGATTAAATTTGATGAAAGAGATCCCAATAGAGTTTCCAACAATGAAGTTTTCTACAGGGCGGATGCCTTCACCAAGAATAATTGCAAACCTTTTACAATACACGCTGTACACGAGGTATGAAATCCCTTTTTATATAACTGTGGAATTCTTGAAATTTACTAAAATTATTACAGAAAGGGATAGGAATGGACGACTCTGATTTCCTTATGGAAATCAAGCACCCTTTCCATTTTGTACAAGAAATCTGGTATAATGACACCTTGAATCATCAGTTATCCGTTTTAAACTACGACGTAGTAGAGTCCACCCGTCAGAAGCGGCAAAATGGAGTTGATTTCCAATCCTTTAACCCTCGAAAACCGTCTCCTCAGTTGAATAAAATAATTCAAGATTTACCAATCAGTTTGACTGACTGCCGGGATGCATTACATTGTGCTCCGGATATAAAGACAACTTGGACATTTCTAAATGAAAAGGGACAAAAAATTTCACAATTCAATTTGGGACAAAAACAAATTCATGTTCAAATCGTCGTGCATAACTTTAACGAGACTGCAGCTCAGCCAGTTTTTACAATTGACTGGAGCAATCTGGACATTAAAGAAAGCCCTTCCGGAAATCGGTGGCTGCATAGAACGTGTAATAACACTTCAAATACGAAAACAAGGTCTTACAAGTGTCTACTTGGACAGTATATTAAAAACGGAAGAAACGTAAGATTAAATTAATTAATTAACTTGTGGAACGTTTAAATGTTACGTAATTAACTTTCAGGTAACAATCGACATTCAATTAACAATGGAAGATATCTTCCTTTCTAGTCCAAACGATTTTACGTTTACTATTGCTGGTTCAGTATCATTTAAAGACTCCAAACTTGAAAGGTTTCCAAGCAAAGGGTCTTTATTAATTGCTGTTCCATCCACGATTGTTTCAATGACTGGATCCAGGGAAAATCATACTTTCAACACTCCAACTCAATTCCTCGTATCTGTAAGTTTATAATCACTCAAAGCGATCACTAATCAGGAGATTAACTGAATTAACTATTGTAGAAACATACAACCGACAATTCCTTGAAGTCAGAAGAAAAACAAGTCACTTTATATTCCCCGTTTCGGCAACGATTTACAATTGAAATTAAAGGAGGATTTGTTAAGAAATTAAACGCACAGTTTAAAATCCCAGTAGTACAAGATGGATTTGATTTGAGAAAGCCAACCCAACTGATTCTAATTAAATACAATACTGTTGTAAGATAACATTTTTAGAATTAAATCTAGAAAAGAACTTTATTTAAAATATTAAAATTGCTTAGACTGGCGTTACGTGCAAATCCTCATCGCCTCGTTTTGGATTTCACAAGATCGAATTAGCTTTCAATCCAGATGGGGTTGGAGTTGTCACAAGTGGGGGCAATGAAATACATCAAACAAATTTCATTTCAGATGAAGATTTCGATTTTCAAATGACGTACAGACGTAAAAGGGAAGTTAAAGATGAAATTATCCCAGATCAGATAGCAATAGACAGGATGGAAACGGAAGTAAAGCCTAAAATCCATGAAAAGATGCAGATTCTAAAAGATGCGTTAATTCTCTCATGTAATGAATCTGAAACAAATTGCATTGACATTCAATGCACTGCGGAAAACATTCGAACCCGACGACCCCTTCATATTCCGTTTGAGTTGTACCTTGTCAAAGACGTAGTTGGTATGAAAAAATGAAAATAATGTATAATTAAATTGCATAGTAATTATAATTAATTTGGTAGATAAACTATTGGAAGAAAAAGGAAAGACGTCCCTGTTTGTAGAGTCCATGGGTTTTGTTGATATTTTTGACGGAGAACCAAATCATAAATCTTCGGATGTTGCACAAACGGCCCTGGTCATGATACCTGTTAAAATGGTTGAGACTTGGGTTTACTTTGTAGCAGGGATTTCAGGAATAGTACTTCTTATATTAATTGTGCTAGGACTGTACAAGGTAATAATTATTTTAACAAGGTTAAAAACTTCAGTGCTAATTTTATTGTTTGAATATAGTGTGGATTCTTTAAACGCGAGAAAAGGCAACAGCTAAATCATATGAAAGCTGAGGTAATTTTTAACTTGTTACGTAATTAAAAATCCAAAAATTCTGTTTCGCAATATTTTATCAAAAATTTAGCATCACCGGAAGAGTATGATTGCTGCAGCAAGATCTAGTATTATACAATCTGCGATATCCACGGGAGATGGTGGAGTGAGTTTAGAAGAACTAACGGAAGCAGAGCATCATAACGAGGACAAAGAACTGGAGCAGGTGCAAGAAGATGACAAATAAACTTATTTAACCTATTTATTTTTATCATTCATTGTTCTTATGTAATCATTTAATCATTTTATGTAGTCATTACAATCTGTATTTATACTTCCTTTAATTTAATACACCGCTTTGTTTAAATATTGTAAGCCAAGGGTTTTTATTTCCGGTTTGGACAAAGTTATGCAATATTGTCGCTTATTCTGGTAAAAAATCAAATCTTTGACGCCAACAACGGCAAGAAAAAGTGTTGCGTGATTCAAGTTGTCTTAAATCATCAAAGTGGGTGGTGTGAGATCGTTTGGGGACATTTTTATATCATTTTAGGCATGAGGTCAACCAAGAGCTATGCACGCACATTATATAATCGCATTTGCATTCATAAACCTTTCTTCTAACACAAACATGTCAGCACCTCTCATATGTCATGGCAGAGTAATTTTTAAAAAATATTTTAAGATTTTTAAGCACAGATAACTACAAAAGTGACAGTCCATGTAAAACCTAGCAAAGCTAGTTAATCATTAGTTTAAAAATTAAAAATAGTAATTTTGAAAGTTTATATAAATTAATTTCACAGCTACAAACCAAAGATTATTTCGATTTCACATTCATTCCGTTAACAGCGATTTCAGTTAAGTTTTTACAATAATGTAAGAAAGTTGAAATAGTTATTTAATACAAATAAAATGGGTTCAAATTGGAAAATAGTTTTAGTTCAGGTGTTTTTAACATGTGCTTGTATCCTTTCTACTTCCGGTGCTCCAGACCGAAGACATTTTGAATACGACGATGACGACGCAGATTTAATAACAACGGAAACCCCCCTGGTTGAATCAGTCACTTCCGGGAAGTACATGGAGGATAACGCCATTGAAGAGGACATCGTTGCACAACCTTCAGAAACGGAAAGTATCATCGCAAGTGCCAGTTCCCAAAGTAAGCAAAATGCGGTTAGCACAAACGAAATTTTAGGAAGCGGAGGGAAAGGCGTTTCGGCGATAACTCAACAAGCAAATATTTTACTACTGCAGCAATTACAACAACAATTACAGAGACAGCAGCAGCTTCAACAACCATCTCAAGTTTCCCCTGCACAAAATAGCTTTAGCTTGGACAAGCTTGTCAAATCTGTGGTGACCATGCTACAAGTTGCAAAAACAAAAATTGACCAGGGCGCAAGAACCTTCAGGGATATTTTGTTATTGTTTAACGGAAAGAAACACGTAAATATTGTTCCACAAGCTTCGGAGACAAATGTAGTAACGACTTAATTTTTGCAGCAATTTTTAATAGTTTGTAAGGGATGGGGGATATTGTTTTTCTTTGTTGAACTTTGTAGTTACAATTAATGAAGCCATAACTCGTAAATATTTTTAAACAAAAGTCATTTATTATAAATATTGTCACATGTCGCTGTGTACGGATTTAATAAAAATGCGTTTTTACAAAAACTAATTAAAATTTAACTCGGTGACTTTATTGCTAGCTACTGGCCTTTTCGACCTGTACTACAGTAGCTGTCTTTGCGACCTCTGAACCTTCCTTCTTTAAAACTGGAACTGCCTTTGCGGCCTTTCTGAGAACCTATATTTGAATTATTTGAATAGGTTATTTTACAAACTTAGGTTATCTTTAAAAATAGGCTCACCTTTCCCTCCACTATTTTTGCTTGTGCACTTCCCAGAGGATGGTCCGTAATGTGAAGAAGAAGCGCCGTAACCGCCTCCACCACCTCCTTTCCCTCCAGATTCCACCATGTTTAAACAGATAATCCCAAAAATTATGCAAAAGAAGACTAGTGCCTGAAATTAAAACAGAAATTATATACAGAATAAATTAAAACTTTAGGTATTATTACCGGTTTTATGTATTCATCCAGACCATAGGTTGGCATTTTAAATGTCAAAGTTCATTTAATGTATGCTGGAACATGCTACGGACTGACGATACGCGTACTAATTATTTAACTATTCGTCCCCTTCCAGTTTTAAAGAAGCTTGGTAATAATCTTTGAGTAAGTAAAGTAGTTAAAATTAAAGAATAAAAACTACACCTCTTTCTTAGTTTTTAGATTTACAAATTCATAAAGACAACGATTAAGAAACCAAACATGTGCTATTTTTAGAATCATGTTTTTAAAACAATTCGATCCAGAAAATTGATTATCAAAACAAGGCTTGAAAAATATTTGAAAGCTATTTCATATTTACCAAATTTACAACATTCAAAAGTGCGCATTAGAATTATCTTTAGTTGATGCTATATATCGTACAGCCAAAAAATCCAATTTTCACACATAAATTGTTCTTAAAATGCTCTATGTGGTGCATTTCTGTCAAAATGACAGCCATGCCTTGATGTATCAAATTGATCAAAGATTGCTTTGGTAAAAATATATAAAACTATTTTATCCGGAATAAACAAACTATGGACAAAGCAATAATTTTTTGCAATGGTTTTTGTCATAACTTTTCTTTATAAAAATTGCCATTCACTTTTATTTAAATGTCAAAGTTATTAAGCAATAAAATTCAAGTCACGACGTGATATTTAATATTCATAAGTTTAATTGAATAAAAGTGATTGTTCGTTGAATTGGATGTGCAATCACTAAACATTTAAAGGTAAGGGTACTTCAAAAAACCTTCATTTCAATAATTAATGTTCATAATCCAATTATTTAATTTAAAAAAATAATGCGAATAAAAATTGCACGTGTGTATGTTTTTGAATGCATAGCATCAGCTTCTTCAAAAGTGAATTTGCAACCTTTTTTAGTTACAAGCAAGAACTATCCAGTTGAAGAGTTTGGGAAAACTTCCGACCTGCCGTATAGAATACAAATTAGCAAGGAAATCAATATATAACAGCGATCATTAACAATTTTGCACATTTTTTTCTATTTCTTCCTAAAATTTTGTGCAAAAATACCTACAAAATTAACTTTCTTATGTGTTTAAAGGGGAGAGATTCATCAATTCACTAGACAGCCATTGAAGCATATTTTTATTAGCATTCCGGCATGACTGCAATTAAATTCGCCAATAAATGAATAACCTAAATATATACGGTAACGGTATACCTTTAAAGAATATGCTTCCCTTTAAGCTTCGCCAAAATTGTCCTTTCTCAATTGTCAACCCAGACGATTTCGTTTACTTATAATGAGGCTGTATCGTCTTATCACGTAGTCCTCTCTGATAAGTGGTGGCGGTGGCCATTTACTCAGCTCCAAGAGACTGTCCCTTCTCAAAGTTACCAAATCCATATCGGTTTTTTACGGTGAACTGTTTAAAATGATTTCATCAAAACAATTATATTTAATTTTAGCTATTTTTGCAATCATTCCTTGTATTATTTGCGAGTGCCCACCACCAAAAAAATTAATCACATTCGAGGAATGGGTGAGTAAATAGTTTGGGTGTGGTTTTTCTAATGTTCTAGCAAAGTTGTGAATTTTTTCATATTTTTAAAATTTTTACAGCACCCTAAGGATTCCAAGGATGGGGGTGGCTACTTTACCCCAATCGCTTTGCAGAATGACACAAATATAGTAAAGGAAATGCTCCAGGGTAGCAGTTTGAATCCAGATCAAGATTTGAAGAAAATTTGTATAAGGCTGCATTATAGTGATGACGGGAAGAACATGTCAATTGGAGCTGGGAACGTAACATCTCAATTTAAATGTACTCCAATTGGGGACGGCAAGGATTGGAGTT
>JAANSO010002204.1:0-14182 GCA_036507315.1 Lepidocyrtus fimetarius
AAGCCTTTAATTCACAGGGACCTGAAGCCACCCAACCTCCTCCTTGTGGAAGGTGGCACTGTACTGAAAATCTGTGACTTTGGAACTGCCTGTGATAAGCAAACGTACATGACCAACAGCAAAGGGAGTGCAGCTTGGATGGCACCTGGTCAGAAAAACATTTATTTCTCGTTTATTATTTTGCAGTTATAGTGGTTATCCTTATATCCAAAAATTAAAAATTGAAATTTTGAGGAGAAGCAACTAATTTTCTCTGTGTTTTTATTTAATTTGCAGAAGTATTTGTTGGTAAGTGTCGCGAGACTGTTTTCACTTATTGTTACTCTAATTTAATTATATTTAATTTACACACAATTTTTAAATAGGGAAAGAATATTCGGAAAAGTGTGATGTCTTCAGTTGGGGAATTATATTTTGGGAAGTATTAACCCGAAGGAAACCCTTCGATGATATTAGCAAGTCCAGAGGAAATGCGTATGCAATTATGTGGGCTGTTCAAAAAGGGGAAAGGCCACCACAGATTGCGAACTGTCCAGCCCCTATCGATCGACTAATCACATCGTAAGCTAGTATATTCAAAATATTCACTAAACCTTAACTTATGCAGATTCATAGAATTAATTTTAAATATTAGATGCTGGGACAAAAATTCTGATAATCGCCCGTCAATGGAAAAAGTGGCAGAAGTAATGAGCAAACTGGTTTGCTTATTCCCTGGAGGAAATAAACCTTTGCGATACCCTTCATCGCCAAACGGCGAAGGTAAAAAGAAAAAATTCCTATTGAGTACTACATATATACTAGCTAATTTACGAACAAATATAAGATGCAGCTTTTCAATTATTCCCTGTGACCTAGAACTGACTGACATTCCAGATGAGGACACGGACACCGAAGACAATTTTGATGAGGAAATGGAGGCACACGTATCGTTAAATGGTAACTGCTGACAAAACATAAGTTTTAGTGACCAAAATATTAACTGACGATAATTGATTTTATTTCAGATCCAGCTAACACAGAAACTGGTTTGATTTCGACAGGTGAATCGACATTAGCAACTAAAAGGGGATCGGTCCAAATGCTAGATGTTGTCGGAAATATGCCACCTCCTCTGCAAGTAGAAGTAGACGAGGTTGTGAAATTTATTTGATGTCATAAATACAATAAGAATTATTTTGCAACTACGTATTTATTTCTATAAAATATATGCTTGAAATGCTTTTTACAGAATGCATGGGAGTTAGGCGGAGAAAGTGAAGATTTAGTCACAGTAGGACAACAAAATAGCAAACCCCAACAAGGCTCTTCTAGTCAGCATTCTGCTGGACACTTTTCAAATATACCAAAGACTGTTAAACCACCTCCGAAGCCCACGTCGCTATCTTTTCGCCCAATCGCTTTCCCGTCAAAGGTTCTTCCTGAAGAAGGTTCTCCAAACTCACAAAGACCAGTCGTCTCAGGTCAAGGGAGAATTAGTTTAAACGTTACCAGTCCAAGCAAACCTGGAGCATCTCCATCACCAAGTGGAGACCCTCCAAAAACTGTCACAAGTTCCTTCAACTTACGAAGTCCGCTTCAAGGGAGCAGAACGCCTCCTAAACCACCATATCCGGTGAATAGCTACGGTTCGAAATTTGGTTGGGCAGAACATGTGTACAGCGCACCGTACCAGCGTCATGTACAAGACTCGTCGCATAATTCAGATTATCCCCCTCCTTATCTTCCACAAGGCTACGGCAGTCCTGTTACAAGTCCTCATGGTCAAGGTGCCTCCTCATCTAGTTCACATTCACATCCAGTGCCAATTGGTTTCGAAGGACTAGGATTATATGGAAACAATTCAGCTCACAAACAGTCAATTCAACATAGCATTTCTCCTGTTGATGAGCACCCTAAGCCTTCATCTTCATCAGTGCCAATGTCACCTATCATGTCACACAGAAGTGCAGCAGACTCACCGACAACTTCCTATGGAAACTTGTCAGTGTCGGCTGTGTCCAGAAAGAGAGATACAAATCCATCTCATTCGAATAAAAGAAATTCTGTGGATTTCAATGATAGAATATTAGCAGATCCAAATTATCCAGAAGTATATGGTGGAATGGCAATGTCAAGAATGGCACATGGAGGCTCCCTAAACGCTGGAGGAGTTGGCTTTGGTTCAACAAGCTTGGAGTCTGAAGAAAGGCCCGCTGGAAGCGAAAGAATCTCATCTGCTCCCCCGAGTGAGTATTTGAACATGCTTAGTTTAAATGTATGCAAATTTAATAAATCTTTATTTCCTTTTATAATTTCATTTTTAGGAGGGCATAGAAGAGTTGCTTCGGATGGAAGTAAAAATATCTTCCCAGATGCCGCAAGATTTACTTCCAACACAGGTGGAAGAAATCAGCAAAACAATACTGAGAGTGGTGGATACTTTAAGTCTACAGGTACGTCATTTGAGTCTTTATAATACATCGTCACAGCCCCGTCTTAAATTGCTATTTATTTAGATTATTAAAATGGCATTTACATTTTTATATGATCATAATTTTTTACATGAAACGTAATCATCATATTATCCAATAATATAAATTCAATATAAAATTTATAAAGGCCTAAGCAAATCGACAAAGTGAACAAAAAATCTTTGCATATAGTTGATAGAAATGAACATGAATAGTTCATTTTGATAGTACATATTACGTAGGTATGTATAGGTAATTGCTTACACGGGATTCTGACAGCGCTTCGTACTATTGTGCGGAGTTTGTTTGAAAAGGGGCGCTTACACAACAATTTTGCAGACAACCGTCTTGTTTTGGAGGATATTTTTGGCACGAAGGTTTATTTTAGGTGCAGATGTTGGAGTGTGTGTTATGACTCATCCATATTTTCATCAGAACACAGAAAGAGTGAATGATGCTCCTTATTTCTGTAAATGTGTACAATCTTTCTACAACTAGATTTATGTTTCCATCAAAATAACAAGATTCGCTAAAGGGTTCCTTTTATACCCGAGATATACTTATTACATATATTACCTGAACGTTGAAGTTCGGGTGAGACTTTTGATTAAAAGAGACTTTAATTTCAGTAATGATTTTCTTATTAAAGTCTATTTCCAGTATATTTGAACTTGTACAGTACGAAAGTTCGTAATTGGAAGGTAACTCAAAATTTAAAAGATAAAATCAGCTTGTTTGAAATGATAGGTTTAGATTTAAGAGGTTGTTGTTTTTGTTTATTTGCAAGAAGGAAAAATGCCAGAAGAGCTGCTACGAAATAGTATAATGACTCATTCTTTAAAATTTCCAAATATCCTTCTATTCCTTTCATTCCTTGTTTCACAAGGAGTTTTGAAAAATGTAAAAATAGATGATTTGTGTTCCAGCTTCTTTTTAATTATTTTTATTTTAAGTCTATTTCCACACCAGATGTGGTAAACTAATCTGGATTTTTATATAGTCTTTTTACAGTATTCAGGTGTTGTTTCAGAGAAAAGATATCTTTAGATTGCAAAATATCTTCTCTGTAACAGAGAGTGTGAAGTAAATTTAAACCGTACTAGTTGAAATGAAAAAAGCAAAACATTTTTGGATGAGTCATACACACAGAGAAGAGAGATTCACGCATGTCACGTCACGTTGATATGTACATCTCCTCCAATACTACAGAATATCTTCAATCACATCGTTCCTTATACTTTTTTAATTTGTATCTTCTATAGGAATTACTCTTCCTTTACGCTGTAGCTAAAATCATTAAAGAACAATTGCTCTTTCAAACCTACTGAAAAGAATTAAAAGCTTGAATTTTGAATTGTTTGAAAAGTACGACTTTTGAATACGACTATTTAAATGATTTTAAAGCTGGCCTAGCAAAATAACTCCTGTAAGAGATATGTCTTAATGAAACCGTGCATTTTTGCACCGTGAAAGATTAAACAAAACAGCTTTTGTTGAAAATTTGTGGTAATAAATCTTAAACTGTCACATCACAAGTCAATGTTCAATTACTATAGTTCAGGGAAATAAAAGTGCTTTTAGTTACGATGAAACCTTATGTATGACTATAAATAGCATATTCTTTCCATTTATTAGATATAATTGTAATGTATAAAACTAAGTTTCTAATTGGCCTGCAGTTAAGAAATTTTAATGTTGCAGAACGCTGTTTTTAGTTAAATTAAGAAATCAGTATTTTAGGCTGCTAAGTCCGATAGGAAATTTTTTCTCTACTGTAAAAGTTCTATCAATGACAACGCAGCGCAGAAAAACAGAATCGAAATCCGGAATTAATCAAAAAAAAATTGTGCAAAATTTTGTTTAACTCTCTTTTGTACGAAGCAGTCACAATATCACAGCTATATAATGATATCTTTCGTAATTACATATCGCATAGAGTTTTGATAATATAAATCAGTAGAGACACTTTGCTAGTTTAATCCGGAATAAAGTAACGATTTATTGTATATTACTAAATAATTTTAAGTGTAAATAATAGGTGTAGTTCGAGCTAAAAGCTGCTTTTGAGTGGGTCGACAGAAGAAAAGAATTAATTATGCAACTAACAAAGAGCCTAAATAATACAGTGTTGATGGAAAAGTGCATGTTTTGTGAAACCTTAGACATTTATAAATTGATCTGTCAGGAAACTACAAATAATGAATTAAGACGGGAAGTTTTATAAAAAATAAGTATGTTGAATAGACACAGAAAATATCTCTTAAGACAAACATACAAATTGTTTAAAATACTTGTAATGTCCGTATAGAACTGTATATTATAAAGCTTCATATTTTTAAAAGATGCAAAGCATTTAAATGAAAATGAACCAGTTAAGTTTGATGGCCTCGCGGTCGGTGTGTGCTGATTGCAAAGCTGATAATATTGGAAACCTTTTTTATCAGTTTACGTATATATAACTGTAGTCTTTCAGAGTTGCATTAGCTGATAGCAAGGATGAGTCATCCGATTGTAAATATCCGAATGTCTGTTGAATACTTGAGTTTTTTGCAATTACAAATGCAGAAAAATGGGTTGGTGAGCACTTTTTTGCAAAGAAGAATCAAATCTCCAGTTTAGAAGACTAGCATAAATTCAGATTTATTAATTTTCTTTACTAATTCTAACTTTTGATAATTTGCAATCCCCAACAAAAAACTAACCATAAGAAACTTTTTTCCGTTTTCTTTCTGTTTAAATAAAGCTCGACAGACGAGAAATAAAAAACGAATAAAATTGGTTTAAAAATTATTTCTATAAAGTACGATACGTACGATGAGATGTAGTAGTGATAAATCCCCAACAAAAAAAACTAACCATAAGAAACTTTTTCCCGTTTTCTTTCTGTTTAAATAAAGCTCAACAGACGAGAAATAAAAAACGAATAAAATTGGTTTAAAAATTATTTCTATAACGTACGATGTACGTACGATGAGATGTAGTAGTGAAGCATGATCCAAGAGGCTCCTTGGTTTTTAGAAATCCTAAAAAATTGTTGGCATATTTTTACAAAATAGTATAACAGTATATATTAAGGATTCATTTTTATTTTTTAATCCTATTATTTTCCATATAAAAAGCCAATCTTTTAACTTATGCAATATTAAAATTTATGATTAAAATTCAGAGGTAGCCTTTTCAGAGTCGTATTATAAGTTTCGAGAGAAAAACCATTAGATATAAAATATTAGAAGAGGTCAAATGTACAAAACGCTAAAAATTATCCCATTAATATTGAATATATTCAAATACAAGTGTTTTATTTTAAAAGACTCATCCAATACAGTTTTAAGGAAATCTTGCTGGCATTAGATTTTCAACGACACGGACTTTTATTTATGTCCGTTTTTCTGAGAGTGGCTATCTTAGGAATTGGAATTGTAAAAGATTTACATTAAAAAGATTAAAAGTAGTAACGACAGTCGGTAAAATAATAAAAATCAGACGATAACGCTGCTAGCCTGTTAATAATTCGCTAGTTTTTATTTGGGTTTTCAGTTTGATAGCAGCAAATTGAAAATTGTTTCTTCGTTTAACGTTCCCCGTGTCATTGTTCATTTAGATTATCTAAAACACATGCCTTCTTTTTTTGTGTAGCATGTTAGTCGTAAAATCACTTTAATTTATTTATGTCATTCTTTAAGTGGCTGAGAGGAGAACCTGTTGTTTTATTACCATTATCCAATTTCCATAAAACGATACTTGCTCAAAGTTGATAGAGAACTCGTTAGAATTCTCAAAATCTAAAATAAATGCTTTGGAACACAAGAAATAGAAGTACACCACCGACGCCAGATGAGCGCGGATTTTATCTATTTTATTGATCCGAAATAATAAATTGAATGAATCTTTTCTTTTTTAAATTGCAATAGTCGTAAGCTTTGCAATAAAAACGAGAAAAAATAGTTTCCGTCGTGCCATGTAAAAGCTTTGCCTAGAATATACACTGTATCATCCCATTTAATGTTTTTATATTTAAAACTCATTTTCGTTAATGAACATGCAAAGGGGGACACATATTGCGTCACAGAATACATCTCATCGCATTTAAAGTAAGCTCCTCTCTTTTCAGAACTATCATCAGTTTCAGAGCCAAAAAATTAAGAGACACAAATGTTAAACTATATATTGTATAATTTGTATGTTGAAGTCATCATTATACCAATTATAGCAACATCGCCAATTACGCCACTATCGTCTATACTATTTTACTCGCTCTAATATTAAACAAGTTTTGAAAAAAGTTTTTAAATGAATAACTCAGTTTTGGAAATGTTTGTAATAACGGTAGCAGTAGCAGAATCAAATTTCATGTCCAACTCATTTACAATCACAGAAAGTGAAAGATGTAAAAAGGGAGAAATAGAATAATGAAAAACTATTTCTCTTTTCTTGCTATTTCTATATAGCTGATTTACTGAACGATTACACTCCTTTTCTGATGTAATTTCATTCTACTCGAGTAAAAAAATCGTATGTAGTGCCAGTGCTGTTGCGGTTATCGTCGAGAGATTAGCCACCTTCCAAAGATTCCCAGTATCCATTCTTTTTCCTATAAAAACTTGCACTCGATTGATATGCAACCGAACAAGGATTCTTAGAGCCATCCTTTCTTAATGTTTGTATTTTAAACTTGTCTTGTGTACAATTACACATGTTCATATCTCCATCTTTCTTTCTTTCTCGCTCTATCTGGCAAATAATGCGTAATTATTCGGAGTTCCTCTACTACAACTAAAACATCTTTCTAATTTTTGTTGCTTTGAGTGAGAAACAAGATATCGTTTTCCTGAGAAGAAGAAAAAAGATTTAGTTAGCTAACAAAGTGGCATTGACTTGGCATTGCGAGAAAGAAAGAGAGGAAGGAAAAGGGAGAACAGATTGCTTGTTTGCCCTCTCTCTCTCCTTTCTCTGACTTCCTTTGTGCGATCCCGTTAAGTATGATGGTCGGATAGAGCTGTAGGCGCAAGGAAGAGTGCTCAAACGGAAACTATTTCATGTCTGCATCAGTTTTTCTGTTGCTTGCGTCTGTGACTAATCTCGTGCTTTTCTAGAAACAATTTTACATTTCCACTTGATCTTGCATTACCAGCCAATTACCTGGTTTTATCCATTTGATAAACAGGAGTTGTTGTAATGATAACTTTAAAAAGAAAACTGCTTCAAATCGTGAAAGAAGCTAATTTCTAATTTAAAATAAGCTAAGCTAATTTTTAATTTTAGAGGATAATTTCTGTTACAAATTCAAGGTTCTTTTTTGAGTGGTTGGTTGTATTGGAGGTGGTGATTAACTCGTGTTTTAGTCGGTCGACATTTCATCCCCATGAAATTGCTGGTGGTATAGTGTCAAGAAAAAATTGAGTTGTGTGACACACACTGTCATTTACTATATTAAAGAGTGATCCGGGATTCGTTCCAAATTGTTGCATTTGCGGATTCTTGTGGATGTAGGTGGAAGGAAAGCTTTCAAATAAGGATTGGTTTTAAACAAGAATTAATTACACAGAAAGCACATAGGTCTTTCTTTGAAAGGTTCATCATGATCTGCACCTTTGCTTGTCCTCATAAAGGTGCAACCGCAAGAAGGATGGGTTCAGAAAGTGATGATAGAAGTAGTTTAAGCCATGAAAGTGTTTTGTCAGAAGAAGCTGGAAGTAGTGAACGGGCTTGTTCAAGCAGTGCTTGCAACAGTGTAAGTAGTAGTAGGGAAAGTAGCTTTGATGATTTTCGATCGGATAGTTGCAGTAGTGATTACTGTGATTCTGATGAACTGGAGTCTGACTACAAAAGCAAATTTTTACTGTCTCCAGCAAGAAATCAAAGAAATAATCTTCCTCTTCGAATGGGGCAAAGTGTAGTAGAGGCTAGTCAACTTGACAAAAATGATCTCTTAATTAGGGCATTGCAATGTCGTCTTATGATTCTCAGAGATGAGTTTCAACTACGGTAATTTATCCGAATACATATATTTAAAACAATATAATTTTGTTAGTCCTGTCCTTGCATAATTCTTAATTTAGGGGATCTATGCATTTGATTTAAAGAATCACTCTGTGCATAATTGTATATTTTAACTTTTTTAACTTTAGAAAGCGAAGAAGCTCGGGAATCGCTGTTTGAAAATGCTTACTTAATGTTGGAACCCGACCTTCAACCAATTTCACCCGCCTCAGATATCCCCGATTCTGTGAGAATATTCGAAGAGCATAAAACTGTAAGTATACCTCTAGTCAATATGATTCAATAATATCCTACTATATATTAACTTTCAAAAAGGCTTATTTGTTGCTATTTAATCTTCACTTTAAAATTCCTTAGCTGGCCAAAGAGTATCTAAAGGCGGAAATGGAAATTCAAGATTTACTGCAAACAAAGACACGATTTAGAAAAGCAACTTGCCGAACAAAACGCTAACGGGCCAAGGGGAAAGACAAATCATGAAATGATGAAAGAATGGAGAGGACTCCAAAGTGAAAACGTAAGTGAAAACTAAAATGTTTTATCACTACTGGAATTTAGTTAAGAACAAATTTTTGTGTATGATTTGGTTATTTTATAATGTTTAGGAGAGCCTTACTCAGTTTCACAAGCAATTAAAGCGACAACTAGAATTAATTAAGGGTAAAGGAAGAAACCCACACAGACCAGCCTCCCCTGAACCTGAGCCAGAGCCTGGCTGGGTAATGGTGCCCAGAAGAGAGTCCTAAAAATTAACAAATAAGGAGTTTAGTAAGCCAGAGAAAGAAAAATTGAAACTCCACTTGTCAGTATGAATAATTTCTTTAAAATAGTTTTCATTGGTACCACTTCTTAAAGCACATTCAATATAATTTTTGAGCTAATCTTTAAAGGCACATGCCAGCCATGCATGGCTTCACTTGCACGTATTAGTACATGGTTCAAAATTATTAACAGAATGTGCGTTCGGAAACCACTTTCGTAAAAACACACTCGTATGAATTATAGCAAAAATGTTATGCCAGATTTAGCGAGTTCATGACAATTAAACCTATAGACCATAGTGTTGCCTTAAAAGTAAAAGTATTTGAAAGGAAATAATGCAATTGTGATCCTTGCATAATTAATTCAACTATGCAAAAATTAGTAACGAAATCGATAATCATAATATTTGAAATAATTTATACCTGAAGCGCCTTATGTATATGTTTCTTCATAATATGTAGGATTTTTATTGAAGAATATAAATATTTTATGTTTAATAATGCCTTATTGTTAATAATTAGTAAACTGGTAATTATGGAACGTATAGCTCTTTCAAATACTGAACCATTTCGAGAAATTAATATTTTACAATGTGAGATCGAGATGTAAATACACATAGGTATATATGAATAATTATTTAATTAATTATAGGCAAGTTTCATTTTAATCGATAAAGTACTGTTAGCATAATATTGTTATTTTGACAAACCTGAGCATATAGAATTTAAAAAACTTATAATTAGTTATTCATGCAAGTATTCAGTATCAAATTTTATTATATCTTATTTAAGCTTCGCTGTAAAACAAAAAGAGTATTGTTTTATTATTAAAGAAATATATCGTTTCGCTATTCTAACAGCAATTTTCGTTATTTGATTGCGATGTTTTGAAAAATCATATATGACTAGGGTTTAATTATTATTATATTTTCTGTTATTCTGTCTTCTGTCCACATGAAATTTAAGTTCTTTACCGCATCATTCATAAACAATTAAATTCCAACCAAATCCACAAATAGCAATTTTCAATGGAAAACTTTCGACATTTGCGCAATTCTGTTTGAACCAAAAATTGTATACATACGCTGAGAATTAATGTTGCATACAAGTGCGAAGGATCAGAAAGTGATAAAATTAAAAACGCTATAATTCTCTTTTACAGAAAGGAAAAGACAATTTTTAAAATGCACAGAACAATGCATACAAAAAATACATAAAAAATGAAAATACTTTGGAATCTTTCACTCGTGGAAATGAAATTGTGTCCTCTTTTGATTTAAAAGTTGTTAACATTTTTATTTTCACATAGCAACTTCTCCACGGCAATCTATTTTCTGTGTTTTTGGCATTTTTGGCCATGCTCTTTTCATTCTTCGTCATTACCCTCCAAAAAATGCCGCTTGCAAACTCTTCCTTGAAGTTTCTTTAGTTGAGAAAAACTAGTTTTCAATTTGTGTGTGGTCTATTACAATTGAAATTAATTTTTAAAAAACATTCAACTACAAATCTCACGCTCATAGTCCAAATTATTTATAAAAGTCAAAGATGGAACCCTTTCAGATAATGCGAAAAGAGGTAAGTTTTTAAACCCTAACTTATAACAGCATTCATCTTTGATAAGCTTGATTATAACAGCAACCTTTGATGAGTTTTTATTCGATTGTAATCAATTTTTAGTGCTGGGAAGAGGTGTTCCGGCACGTTGATGACTCTCAAGATAAGTTAAATCTACTCAGAACTAACTCTCAACTAGAGCAAAGTTTTGAATACGAAAAAACTGGGTGGCTGTTTCCTGGGGTTCGTAGTATTATTGAGTTGCAACTCGACAATTATCTATCTCATCAAAATTATTATCCAATCGCAAATATAAATAAAAGTGTATAATTACAGGTTTTAGCCGTGTTGCTAAAATTCACTGAGAAAGCTGTATCTGGAGACAATGACCTCAAGCAAGCCTTCCTGAAGTGTCGGCTGGTTTCAAACGGTTGCTGCAAGGCCATTGACAACTACGCTGAGCATTTTTGGGACACACATTTCATGCCACCGCCTTTCATTCTTCGCAGTGGCAACTTTCGAACTCGGAGGAACCTTGTTCGTTTCCTTCAAGACATAGAAACCCATCCATTGAAGAGAACACCCATTCTCAGTCGCTTGGTTAATACTTGCTCCATTCTCAGCGATGATAATGACACGGAGCCTAAACAGGAGGATGTTCTAAAGCTCCTCCAAAAAACTGGACACCACTTGAGAGCTTTCAGCATTTATGTGATTGTCGGTGATGATGGTTCCACGTCCGCTACCATGCTCAAAAATATGATTTCATCAACGCCACGTTTGAAACGGTTGTCCATTATCTTGTCCGCTCAGAATCAGGATGCAGATGAAAATGGCCCTACAGACATTCTTCATTTTCCCAACCTGTCTGAATTAGCCTGTATGGAATTCATTTGCCGCACAGCTAACCCAGTACATGAGCGCATTGATTTAAAGAACACCATTGCATCTATTTCTTTCTTATCTTTGAACTGCGATATCTGGAAAAATGAATACTCTGAAGTGATTGTGTTTGCGAATCTGAAGCGTCTTTCTCTGTATCAAATCGAGATCCCAGGAGATGGAGAGGAAAAGATGGCCAAGCTGTTTCAAAAGTTAAACGCACCCAAATTAGATGAAATGTCGCTGTGGGTTGTTGATCATGCTAATAATGGACCCATGGAGCTCATTGAAGCTTTACTGAGGATGAGCATGTCGTCTTCTACTTTGGATCACTTGAAGACAACGGGACTGGAGGAATTTAAGAAGCGCTTCCCGGACAGTCAATGGAAAGCCGATATTGGTAATAATGAGGCAGTAAGACATTTCGGTGGTCCTCCAGAAAAACAACTCAAGTTTTACAAAGTTGACTAAACGGGGATTTATACTTTACTTGTGCTTGCTACAATCCACTCTTTTCGGTGGATTTAACTCTTATAAACTACATTTCAAAACACTTCTTAAAACATTATTATTTAATATAATCTTATTGAAGATCATCTCTTTAAAGTTACCTATCATCATATCCAGAAAACTAGCTTTATTACTCTTATTAATCAGAGAACTATTATCGATTGTATGAAAATGTTATTATTATGATTCAATAAAATATATGAATACCTATAAGTTGTACTTTTTGCCTATATGAGTAGATAGACAGTTCCTTTAACTTTCTTGTTTGACCGATTTGAAAAATGTAGGTTCTCATTTTTATGTCTGTATGACATATGCCTTAATGCGACTGCCTGTTTTTAAGTACTATATATTTTGGAGAACGTTCTTTAGCGTTCGTCATTTTGTAACTGTGGTCAATGCATTTATGAATGATAATGAATTGTGTGAGGTATACCCCGACCCCATATATTACATCAGTACAAAATTGCAACAAATCCATTGTTCTTTCTTGAGTTCTTAGAACCTTGAAGAATAACATTTTTATTGCATTGATTCAAAAACTATTAATATTGGGATTGGAACATTTTATGTAGATTGACCTAATGAAATTGCAGAAAGAAATAAATGTCAAATTTTGTGTTTAAGAAAAAAGCGTAAGACCCCGCAAGATGGAAGATACTATTTCAAAGCAAATAATATTCATATGTGTACTTTACAGTCACTCGCTATCAAAATCCGCACAGATCCCAATACAAAGTAAGCAGAACAAGTTAATGAACTTAATGACAATAATATGTAAAGAACCATGCGCTACTTTTTAAAATGATTCTTCTTGAATCCACCATCATTTATATTTCCTTTAGGTAGCATGCGCAAAATACTTACAAGATTCGATGAACATGAGTTGGAAACTTTAGAATTGTCCCCTATTCATCACCCTCATCAGGATGTTGAAGAAACTGCAGCTCCTAGACACATCACCCGTCTGGAAAGACGTTTCATTCTAGACTCTGCCAATTCATTATTCAACCGTAAGATTTCTGACAATAAAATATTTTTGACTGACTGCACTAATTTAACTAGAAATCAATTTAGGCATAAAAACACTCAAGTCATGCTGTGTAATAAAGGGTGATAAAAACGGTAATGGAAAAACGAATCCACTGAAGACTATTTTGAAGAATGCTTGTCAGATATTTATTGGATGTTACAATTCTTATTTGAATAATTTAAGAGATGTGTATGTGCCAAACTACGGGATTATAAACCCTGACGAACTGCAGGTAGTAAATGTTGAAGCTTTTTCTGACATTCTTGATGAAGCGGTGCATTTAAATTTTCTTCCAAAAAAGATTAAAACTGTGGCAGAAAATTATTTGTACATAATGAACAGTGACAGTGATAAATAAAGTAGTACTAGTTAAGGAAATAAATAACATAAATATATTTAACTTGTATTTTTGAATTACAAAACATTAAATCGCTTAATTAGGCACAGGCACAATACACAAACTCGATCATTTTTGTGCTGCAGTGATTATATATCATCTAAACATGCAGCCATTTTCCTCTCCATTCATCAGTTTCAAGAAGATGACGGTCAAAGTCAAATCCTAAAGAATAGAAAAACATTAAAAGTATTCGTAGTTTCTCCAATGTAAAGGTTCTTACTAAAAAAAGTTCAAACCTTGCAATGAAGCCAGTCTTTTAAAATTTTCCCATTCTTTTGTAATAATCCTGTCCATTGGATTGACACTCTGAGGTTGTAAAACAATTCAATTATATTTCCTTGTTTAAAAGCTAAATACATTCATAACTTACACATGAATCTCCAATCCCAGTACTGGCAGTTGACAATGAAAGACAAACTGGGGAAGTGCTTTTACTGTTGCTTCTAATTTGTGATAGTACTATTGCCGAGAAAACTGATCTTACAAAAGCTTCGATAACTTCAACTGGAGCAATGTTTTCATGAAGTGTCACGTAGATCGTTTCACGACTTAGAGCAGGAATGATCAAGAAGGGTTGAGATTTGAAAGT
>JAANSO010002205.1:0-14178 GCA_036507315.1 Lepidocyrtus fimetarius
AATGCAAAGTAGCGCCGGAACCAACCGTTACAGTTTCTGTGGACTCGTCGTAAGAAAAGTGGGAGATACTGGACATGAATATGGGTAAGCCTTGAGTGCATATCAAGTCAGAGCCAGAGTTTAGTTTCCCCAACGGCTTCAAAGTCATGATTTGTTCCATACCAAGGGCTTGGTTTACGATGAATTTTAGTTCATCCAAGGAGGAAGGATAAACAGGCTGGTACATTGTAGAGCAACTAATTAGTTTAGGTTGGACGGAGCCATAAGTAAAATTTTGTGTGGTTTGCGATCTAACAAAAGGTTTCAAAATTGACAAGTTTAGGAAACTTTTTAAAAACATTAGCCCAAACTTTGTTTATGGAGACTTACGTAACCTTTCCAGTTATTAATAACTGCAAAGCAAAAACTATTTTAACACAATCCATGACAAAAACTCTTGGTGGGAGGGATTCCCCTATGTCGTCGTTGAGATCGAACGAAAAAATCCTTATCAATGCGTCTGTTCATCCAAAACCGTTTGTTAAAAAGTTGAACTTCATTCTTACACTTCAGCTCTCATCTTACAGTAGCAGCGTCTGAAACAAAAATGCAAAGATCTTTCAAGTTTCCTTTGCTTGAGTAAGGTCAAAAGTTTCTCAGTATTAACGAACTCATTTCAAAAGATATAAAACGAGTGATGAATATAAAGATGAGGAAGAAGATAAGATGAAGTCAAATAATCTCTAAAAATCGTGATGTACTTTAGCGAATTGTGTTTTTATTAGCTGGATAACATTTTATATTACGTATTTGTTCAATCAACTCCGTTTTAGTTTTGGATCTGTAAAGAAAAACATGATGTAAGAGCGTAGAAAATATAACTTGTTTTTAACTAGTTCCTTAGAATTGGTCATGGTTTAAGCATTGTTATTTTTATGTTTACTGCAGCCAATCTTAGAGATTTAAATGGGATCTCGGGTGAAATAAAATTCGACATTAATTTATAGATTTTATTATTTTCAAGGTTTCGTATATTCCGAGATTGTGTTGGAAATGGTCAAAGGATGAAGGTACATACAGGTCTGTACAGGGAATCGAGATGACCTGAATTAAATTTCTAAGCTTCAATTACAAAATTTGTACTGATGAAAACTAAAAAGCCTGGCATGACGTATTTTTTTATATTACATATCATATCATCACCTGCTTCCAGTTTGCAGTTCTTCCTTTTTAAATTATTTTTATACGTTTATTTTTAAGTTTTCGGACTGTTGGACCTGCCTGAACATAAACTCTTCATAGCAGGTAGATACAGGTGAAGAGTAAAGTTTTTCAAAGTATGCATTTTATGTTAATTTTATTTTGGAGGTCCTAATCCTGGCATTATCTTCTGCGAAACAAGATTGATATAAAGTTTGTCAAGCAGAACGGAAGAAAAAATAGCCAAAAAGAAGTTATAAACCGAGAGGTAAACAAACTTGGCCAGTTTGATGAGCAAATTGATAACTCATGTGGAAAAGGTGAGGTACTCAGAGCTTGCAAGTATACAAATCTGTGTGTAGTTTTCAAGCAAATTCACCTGCGTAACAAAATTCGTACTGAGGAGTCTTGCTAGATTGATTTGTTAAACTTGTAACAATAATCAAGCAAATTACCCTAGATGTAACAATATTTGCTTTAATAATTATGGTAAAGCGTCATGTTACAGCATTTAGTGTGTTTATAATGCGTGCCGTATAGTAACCTAGTTGCTTTAAATTACAACCCCCGAAATGAAAATGATTTCTTTAAAAATGAATCGTTTTAATTAATTGAATTGAGTATTGTGGTGAATGAAGTTTAATCATCGAATCGACTACATTTGATCATGTTATTGTCCATACCAGTTATTCTTATTTTCCATGCAGGAATTATTAATCTAGTGCAAGGTGAAATATCAATGTTTTAAAAACAAATACCTAGTAAACTTTTTGACAACGATATGATAACTAACTGCAAGAAGCTTTCTAATATGATAAGGTTTGACTTGCTACGACTGCAACATTGCGCAGGATCCATCATGTCTCCGGCGAAATCCCACGACACTTGTCCAGTGTCAAAAGACGGACATAGGCTGTGTGATCTTCGAGAGCAGTGTGGATCCCCCGGACGGAGATACAGAACCTATGCCTTATCAGATCGGTACGAAGCGTTGTATTTGTCAAAGCGAGATAGATTGCATTGCCGAGCAAGGGATCACCACTTTAACGGAAGGGGTTTGCGTCCAGGGAAGATATTCTTGGGGGTTACATGATGCCTGTCTTACGGAAGGACTCTCTCTTCCTCAACTTCCTGTAGAGACTGACAGGAACCCCAAATCAAAGTTGTGTCTTTGTCGGGGGGATCGTTGCAATTCAAAGGAAGCTTATCAAGGGGATGGATTTACGATTGTTGAACACGTATCAGTGGAAAATTTGGAGGAAGGTGATGAGGGTGAAGGTACAGGGAGGGTCGGAGAGTCAAATTCGGGAGTTTTCTTGAATGGAGAAAGTTGTATAATCTGCTTGGCAATCTTTTACATTGCTGAGGTCCGCTTTATGTTTAAGTAAATGCAGTTTTACCTAAAACAAAAATGTATGATTCGTTTGCTCTAATTAAAGTATCAAACGCAAAATAAAGTTTCATGAAAAAGATGAAAGCAATAGTTCATAAACAATGAAAGTTCCTAAAACATACGTTGAAATGAATGCACACAATGTTTTTACAGCTATTGAAATTGTATTGCAATAACATCATGGAGTTAACGGTCATAGTTTA
This sequence comes from Lepidocyrtus fimetarius, assembly GCA_036507315.1. Classification (NCBI taxonomy): domain Eukaryota; kingdom Metazoa; phylum Arthropoda; class Collembola; order Entomobryomorpha; family Entomobryidae; genus Lepidocyrtus; species Lepidocyrtus fimetarius. The sequence goes on from JAANSO010002205.1 coordinate 2,776, forward strand.
TTGTTATTACTCAAATTTCCAAAATGTCAAAAAGATTAAACCAGCTAATTAGATAATGGATCAAATTATATTTTGCTAATTGCTCAAACTGACCTCGTTTTGAACCAGTTTTTCTTTGTAACTGTTGTTTACACACTTTGCAAAAAAGGAAGTGAAACATTATTGTTGAATGATTGAAAATTTGTTTCGTTTTCTATCATTTGTTTTAGTCTCCTTCCTGGAAATTAAGTTTTCCACTAGTTTCTTCAGTTCATTTTCAAGTAATTGAACTCAATTTTGAGTAATTTCAGCAAGACACGTGTACAACAAAGAAAGAAGAGTAAATACCGAAGTAAAAACTAAGAAAGGTGCAAAGTGTTCATTATTTGAATGTCTGGAAAGAAAAAAAGGAATAAAGAAAGGTCATGCACCTGCTGGGTGAAAGGATCAAGTTGGATGATGAATGCTCAGTTGATGATCCCATTCGAGGATGTCTTTCTCCATTTGGCAGCTCGTACATTGCAAAATCTAATTATTATTACCTGGCCACTCCCTACCTCCTCTGAACAGTGCAAATTTGTCCAGCTAGTAGAAAATAATGGTTTATTGGATTGATTATAATTTGAGAAATTAAATTGAATTGTCCTGCTGCAGTTTTCATTTAATTTCTTGGCAAAATGAGAAAGAAGTAGCACAGCAGGAAATGAAACGGTCTTAAGTCATGTCTTTTTCTACGCCGTGGAAATTTACTGGAAAAAGTGTTAAAACGTTCATGAAGAAAAAGAAAGAAAACTGAGGAGCTCACCAGGAAAGAGGGAACAGAGGTTTGGAGGAGATGGACACGGAATAATCCCCGACCTCAAGTTAATCCCAGTCAAAGAAGTAAAATGGGAAGCATTGCAAATATCCTTTCCGTTCAACAAAATCGTGAAGATGGGACGGAATATTGCTATTCCAGAGAAATGGCTAAAATTGGAAGACGAAGGAAGGGGCAACTTGAGAAACGCAAAGAAAGAAGGGGAAAGGAAGGAGAAAATGAAATTAAGTTGGAAATGGGGTCGACATTTTCGAAATCTGGGCGAAACGGTAACTACATTTCTGATTGGAAGGCGGATGGAAGTCTTCCCATGGATTTTTGCTTGCACAGCAGTCTTCACGGTTTAAAATATATTGGGGAGAGAGGACAACATTTTGTTGAAAGGTTTACAAAATTTATCAAAGCAATTTTTAAAATTTAAGGGATTTTTGAAAATATATTTTTGTACTGTTTAAAGATTATTTTGGACACTGGCATTCACCACTGGCTTGGTAGTGGCTTGCATAATGATAAGCGATGTTTGGGAGAAATACAAGTCCAACTCGGTCATCATAACTTTTGCTCCGTATGAAACGAAAATTGAAGAATTGCCTTTCCCTGCCGTTACGATTTGCAATATGAATAAAATTTTAAAGTCGAAAGCAATCAAAATTATGGAGTAAGCTTGGAATTAATTTTAATTTTGAAAATCTGCTCAATTTTTACTAATTGTTTGTTTTTTAGCGATGCAAAAGGATTTTCGGGAATTGAGAAGAAAACGGAAGCGCTAGAAAACCTTTACTACTTGAATCATGTTTGCTCCACAAGCAGAAGTTTCTCGAAATCTTTTAATTACTCTTCCGAACGGGGTAAAATCGACAGAAAGATTTTAAACAGAGCTAATCGAAACGAAGCGACATACGACGGAGGAAAAGAAGATTTGTGGAAGTTTTTCAAGGAAGCGTCTCCTCTTTGCAGTTCCATGATTCTTAAATGCATTTGGGAAAAGGAAGTGAGAAACTGTTCCGAGCTGTTCACTCCATTGGAAACGGATAACGGAAAATGCTGTACTTTCAACATGGTCCCACCATCAATCCTTCACAGATTCAAGTAAGAAGTAGATTTGGGGTAAAACGAGACATTTTTTGAATGTAGAAGATTTTTATATATTTAAACAAAAATTATTTAAAATAGCATGTCAGGCATCAAGGAAGATCCAGCCATAGCAGAAAATTGGGACTGGGACGGAGAAAGTTTAATAAAGGGTCGGAGAAAGACTTCAGATTCTTATAGAGGTTTCCCTCGCCGGCAAAAGATCCCTGGACAGTCCTTTGGTTTATCAATTTTGCTAAATCCCGGCCTTGAAGAGTATTTTTGCACTTCTTCAGATTCAGACGGATTTCGAATCACGGCACATCTTCCTATTGATGTCCCGCACATATCAGATTTTGGGTTAGCTATCAGGCCCAATGCGGAGGTTTTCATAAACGTGAGACCGGAAGTTACTATAGCGGATAAGGCAACAATCGGTTCATTTCCAGCCACTCAGAGAGAATGCTATTTTCCAGGGGAAAGGGATTTGAGTTATTACACGTTCTATACAGCCAAGAATTGCATTGATGAATGCCTTGCTAATTTAACTTATCAGGAGTGCAATTGTCGAAGGCATTACCAACCTGGAGAGGATTCAAAGACCTTTATGCGGCCCAAAGGCATTCCACTGTGCCTCGAATATCAAACGGAAGTTTGTCGGAAATTTTAAAACAAAATGCAACATGTGTATTCCAACTTGCAACGAGATTACTTACCATACGGAAACGACATACACGCCTTTGCAAGATCCAGAGATGCTTTGGACTTTGGAAAAAGAGGGAAACTTGCAACCCGAGGTAGCCTCATGGGCTGGGAAGAATTGTTCAATCGTACATATTTATTTCGGAGAAGACTCGACGAATGCAAAGCTTCGAAAGGAATTGTACGGAGTGATTGACCTCATTGCTAACTTTGGTGGGTTGATGGGGCTCTGTTTGGGGTTCAGTGGGCTAAGTTTGATTGAAGTCGTATACTTTCTCACTTTACGGGCTTGGTGCAGAAGTGAGAAGGGCGAGGAATGGGAGGCGACGGGGAATTTACGAGAAAACGGTAAGATTTGAAGGAGGAATGATTGGGGGGACTCGGCCGTTAAAAAGAACAGAAACAACTACCGAGTTGATTGAAGACGATGAGGAGGAGAACAAAATGGGCAGTTCTGGAATTAAAGAAGAAGAGGAAGACGATGGAGGCTATCTAGAGATGAAAACTGTAAGCGTACCTGATTCTCCGGGAAATCGAAGTAAACAAATTCACAACATTTCCACAAAAGTAGAGGCGGAAATGAAAAAGGAAGGGAAAACGCAAAGAATCATTGGCTTGGGAATTGCACCTTTTAAAAATAACGAAAAGGATCATCAAAATAATAAGGAGGGGGATGAAGGGTTTTGTACCGTTAGAATTGACGACATCCTATTGAAATCTATTATGAAACCAAAGTGCGGACTAGAGGACGCCATCCTTTCGGATTTTAAAAAGAGGGCATTGGAAAATGGCAACAACATGCAGAAATACAAGAAAAATGAAAATATACAGCCTTTTACTATGAATTTGTAAAATTGAAATTGCTAATCGGTTTGAACGGCTAATTAAAATGTTTTAAACAATTACAGAGCATAGTAAAATTTTAGAAAAATTACCATTGCATAATGAAACCTTTATGTTGTTTGTTTACTAGTTTCAATAAAGTTGTGTTTTCATTAATTCTACAAAAGTAAAAATTATTCATTTCATTCATACTATGCAAAAATGCACAAAATTCATGATTTGCAGACATATAGTACGTACAAAGGGAACAAAGTTGAAAAGGAATATCTCGTTTTTTATTTGACGTCGGCCAAGTTGAGCAGCTGTTTAAAAGTCAAAGCAGAACTTGTTTATCCTAATCCTCACATGTAAAATTTTTCATATAGATTTTGCATGGCTTATAGTAATTTTAAGGATATGCGAGTTCTATCATCTATTGCGTCATTTTAATAATCATACTTTATAGTGGATAGTTCACACATGTCAGTAGAAAGTTTTGGTTACACAATTAATTTTCTTAATTATGTAATTTAACCGTGTAACCTAATGTGTGTTTGACAGGATACAAAATTGAAAACAAAAGGGACAGAACTTTAAGAACAAAATTGGCACACATCAGATATATTTAAAAACTGAAAAATATTTACAACGAAATGGCGATGGTGCTTATGTAATCAAATCTTAAATCTTTTATCTCCAAACTAAGAGTATAAATATGTGCAGAGACATGAATTCACTTGTGATAACTTTAATGGACAAGTTAACATCCATTGATTTGTTTATTTGAAGAGGTTCTTAAATATTGAAGATTGTTGAACTGACTTAAATTTGGAGTCAATAGATCCCTTTCAATAGCTTCCCACAAGTTTGGACACACACAAGTTTCCAGGATGAGTTTTAATGCAAATCGTGAGTAAATTTTAATTCTTTAAATATTCTATCCAGCATTGTTAATATTGCTTGATTAAATTTCCTCCAAAACTACTCCTTCAACAATTTCGCCGCTGACTTTCCTCCAAGTTTAATAAATCTAAATAATCCATTCAAACCCGAATGATTTATCAGTAGACGAACTTACTGCAGCAGAAAAAATGCATTCGTACCCAATTTCCTTATCAACCTCATCCAAATGATAACCCTTTAATGTTATTTGGAAATACTATAGAAAGATTTGCAAAAATTCTTGGATTAACGAGTAAAAGCTATATGCCAACTCTAGAAGTCAAGTAGGCATTAGGCATACAGGGAATGGATGACGAAAACTTGCGAGCTATCATCATCAGTGACATCTTATCTTCGCCTTGTTATCCTCATCATCCTTCGCTATTTCAAAATTTTTATTTCTGTCCCCCATTGCATATTGTATTAAAATGTTGCGAAAAAGCAGTCTCTTAGGAATCGGTACACATCCTTGCACTCATCGCAAATATTATGTTCCCCCAACAATTTTTTGGCTTTGGTTTACTTGCGTCGAATGCTACATGGAAATGCCCACACATTGCATTTTTTCAATAAGGAATAAAGACGATAAAGATTTAAAGAAGTTCTTACGTCAAATCCCCATTTTCATTTTACCTTCTCGTCCCCTCTCTAGTCTCGAACACAGCCTCCAAAAATTCCTTTCCAAACTGTTTTCAACAAGCCGTTTGGGATTTCTCTGCATTTTCTTTTATCCTTCGTTTTTTTAAATTTAAATCTGCTTTTTAAAAAACACGCGTAAGATTAGGCAAGTTACATGTTCTTCACAAAAGATGCTTATTCTCTTTGGTTATTCTCCCTTTCCATTTCAACATTTTGACAAAGAGAAAGAAATGATGATGGGGAAGCATTTAAGCCGTTGTTGAAACGTTAAATACCACCGTTATAATATTTTCCTACTCTTCATACAATCTTTCTCTCGTTTTTTCTGAGTTTAAAGAATTCAAATACGGATTGAATGCGATGATGAAAAGGATTGGCAAAAGTAGAAGAAGAGGAGGAGGTGGACCAAAATAATTTTCTCTTCCTTCCAATGTTCCAATCCGTTTCGATTCAATATTATTTCAATCTTTGTTGAAAAGATGAAGGAAGATGAGCTGCTATTTGTGTTGTTTGATGTTTTGGAATGGTTACGTATGCTCCCCTTTCTTTCTTCAGAGAAAACTCTTGTACAAGCTTTTGCAATAGAAATTTTTCCTCCTCTTTTGAAGGAAACGCTGCTGATTTACCTTTATTCTGAATTTCGAATAAGATGATGATAGGATTATAATATCCTCTTTTTGATTCTCTTACGATTAGTTCCTTCCCTCCTTCACTTTAGGAAGGATTCGCAGTTTATCATAGAAAGCTTGTGGGAGAAAACGTGTCGTGTCCTTCCTCCCATTTTTTAAGTTTTTTATCCACCAATAAAAATTCCTTTGATAAAAAAATTTGCCTATATTTTTGCATAACTTTTGAAAACGGAATTAGTTGCGAAATACGCAAGACCGTGTATTTATTAAAGGAACCAGGAAAAAATTGCCAAAATGGGTTGAAATTGTTAAAAATCGAGAAAGTAGCTTCGAACAATTTGGAATGATTAATTACCAAGGGTTAATCAAATTGGATTTTACTATTTATCAAGAGCCTCCAGATTACAGTTTAAAAAGTATTATTATAATCGCTCTTCGAATTTGGAGAAGTACAGCACAAGACAGGGCAGCGATTCCGTTTCCAGTTTTGCGTTAATGTTAAAATTAATTAAAAATACAAAAATTAAATAAAATTAAATGGTACCAGAGTGTCGTCCTTGCTTTTCTGAAAGATAATATGAGGCGTTTGTTGCTCACATGGTTTTTCGTTCTACCCAACCCGTTCCTCGTCAACGTTGTTTTCTTTAAGAACATTTTAAATTCCAGCGTCACCACAAAAACCATGTCAGTTTCTTCTCATGAGAGAAGTGGAGCTGGAAATGAAGAAAACTCTGCGACAAAGGAGGAGGAAGAGAAAGTTCCTTCTTCTAAGGAATCCCACCGGACCTACTTTTTCTTCTTCCTTCTGATCATGCCCAGAAGCTATTTTAATTTACATGGAGAGGAAACCATTTACTTCATTTCTTTTAAAGGGCCCAGTGTCGCTCCCAAAATCCACGTTCGTTTCAGCATGTTCATCGTGCTCATTTGAGTTCATTATGTGAACTCTGACATTATTTCTGTTTCGTCTTCTTCTTTGACATTTTTGTGACTCTTTAAAAAATCATAAATTTGTGTATTACTTTCTCTCTATCTGTTGATCTCTTATCTGTGTAAACTTGTGCAAAGGGGCTGTGTGGAGGGCACTTTTACTACCTTTAAAAATAACTGATTTAAAAAAATAAAATGGAGGTAAAGTCTTGTGATGGAATGGCTTCAAAATCGCAGCAATCACCTCCTCAGAATTTACGTTCTTCCGTGTCGATGTTTATTGAAGACTCGAGAATAACAGCGGTGGCAAATGCAGAGCCTCCTCAGATCCGTCAAACTTTGAATCCTTCTTCTTTTTATTCTGTCAGCTCTTTCACTTCATCAACCTCTTGTTCCTCCGCCCCTTCCTCGACAAATACTCCTCCGCCAGTTTTAAATCGAAGAGGTTCTTGGAATTTTCGCCCGAATTATTCTCAACTCCCTGCAGAATGTAAGCCAAGGCCACGAGCTTGCTCCTCCTCCCCCGTTAGATTCAGAGGAGGAGGTGGAGTAACTTCTCCAAACAGGAGCTCCTCTCGTGAAATTATTCACAATATTATTCAAGAGGATGAGCCTTCAGGGCCTTTTGGGAGTTTCTGTCAAAGCCAGAGGAGACCGCCGCCGCCATCAAATATTTCAGATAGAAAAAGAACTACTTTAACGGTTGAACCGGTGATATCCGTTATAAATGTAAGAGAGGGACTTCCTCCCCTCCCAACAAGTAGAAAAGATGATGGGAGATCGTACACCTCTGTTAATTTAACCTTGAGATCTCCCACAAGCTCAGGGGGGCCATCTACAAGTTCGGGTTTTAGTGGAAGCATAATCGGTCCTACTTTAATAACTTCCTCCTCCAATTCAAGAAGAGGGAGTTCTGTTTCTTCTTCTGCGGGAGGAGGCATTGGAAGAGGGAGGCGGTATTCTGGTGATATTTGTGGTGGTGGTGAAGATTCTTCAGTGAACGTGGTAAACACTGTGGTTGATATGGAAGCAGGTGGGACGACATTCCGGCACGTGCACTCTTCCACTTCTCCTTCTGGATTGGGAGGAGAATTTGGAGGAAGTGTAGGTGGAGTATTAGGGGAAAGAGGAGGAACCTGTTCTATAACAATCCCTTCAACAAATCTTACGTACTCTACCTACAGCAATTCCAGAGATGGCTTTGAAGCTCAAGTACAGATCCAGTTTGGACCTGGTGGTGGGACATTTACGGCTTCGAGGAGAAGGCAAAAATCATTCCATTACCGTTAGGCAAATGAACTCAGGTTTAGAAACAATTCCCTTCAAATCAATTTAAATGATTTACTAATAACTTGTTAGCAATTAAACCCGAGCAGTAGATTCAATTTTTCTGACTTATTTATTCACTAATAGCGAAATGGATTTTTTGAGGAAATTTGTAATTTATTTTTAAGTTTTAAAAGTTATTGTTGAGTCTGTCCATATCCCGTTGATAGTCATTAGCGGTACACATTCCCTCCGCTTCATCCTTACACTCATGATCGCATTCATCCACCAAACACGCCACTTTCTTTTTGTCACTTACTGCAATGACAGTAAGTACACTCCATGATGAAGCAACATTTTCCCGATAAACAGCAAATCAATCCACAAGGGAAACATAGACAAGCGGTGAGATATCCAGTGACAGTTGTCTTCTTCACAAACACTCCTACTCCGCAGTAGGGGCATAGATTTGGATCATAAATGAGCCATATACTCCTCCTGGTCACGCTTGCACTGTCCCATTAAACTTCCCCTAAAACTACTTCCACTGGACCTTCTTGATCTCCTTCTCTTTCTTCTGGATCTTTCTGATTGTTGATAAGTTTGCTGGAATTGACTCTGCATTGCCGCTGCTCTTTGCATTGAATTATTCCCAACCATTCCCATCATCCCCACAGCGGGTAAAGTCCCTCCAGCTCCGTGCTGTGCAGCAAAAGCCAACACAATATTTCTCAACGGTTCCAATTCCATATTCCTTCTGGCATTCAACCCCAATTGTTGAATGGCTTCGAAGCCCAATTGAGCTGTCGGGTTGCTGGTCATGGATATAGGCATCATTGCGCTTCCTAGTTCGCTCGTTACACTTCCAATCCCAGCAAAAGGGATAATGGACTGTTGCTGCTGGGGCTGGGGCTGTGACTGGGGCATTGCATAGGGTACCGGCCACGGGAAGACTCTGTTTCCATTCCATGGATCAAAATCACTTGCTAAACTACTACGCCTCCTTTTGCTTCCAGATGATCTGCTACTTCCGCTTCCTCTTCTACTTGCCCCACTCCCCCGTCGCCTTCTTCGATTCATCTCCGAAATCTTGTCATCGTTCTCAACAGTTTTCACCGGAATCATTGCCTTTACTTGTCTTTTCCTTAGTCTATTTGGGTCGTTGATTGCCAAATACTGTCTCTTTTTCTTGCTTCCCCGCTTACCAGCAACTGTCACGAGCTGAGTTGTGGGGAGCCTTGGTGGAGGATACATAGAGGATCTTCTTTTTGACCTTCGGCCCTGAGAGCCTGAGTCTGCTGATCCCCTCCCTTCCTTTTTAAATTTTGACTTATTTTTACCTATTTTTAAACTAACGTTGGAAACCTTTGTTTAAAAAATAAATGCTTGACTTGCATTTTTTCAATTATCTTGATTTAGGTAGTTTTCTTATTCGGCATATCCTCTCAGTAAAAACTTGTTGTGCAATATTATGATCTACTAAAATGTGAAAGTTACATCAAATATTTGTTCCTTTTTCTATTATTTCAGTGAAATTCTTACTCACAATGTCATTTACCGAGTAACCTAAATATTTCCCTTGTCTCTGATTACTCCACCACCGCCGCCATCCTCATCATCACAACCATAACAACTACGGCATAAAAACGCACTATTTTGCAGTTTTTTCGGCAAAAATCCGTCTCACTTCTTTTGAGTAAACCACATTCCTAAAATTCCCTTTTGTTGGGACATTCTTTTTAATACAATTTTCTATGCATCTCACTCTGTCTCTAATTTGAAAGAATGGAGGAACGGTTTCTTGTCTCCAAAAAGATCAAAATCAGACTTGCATTATTTCCTTTCCTTTACGCTCCATGCTTAACAAGCCTCTAACCCAAAATTGTTTTTTATCTGATCTGATCAAATGATCACCATCAGAGGAGCAGAAATTGATGTAGAATTGGATGTAGATCAAAATTTTCTTATTATTGGTCGCACCATCCAAAGTATAAAAAATAGGGAATTGCGACGGAATAAAATAATATTGCAAGGAATCCAGAGGGATTTAGAAATGGAGGAAACTTTGGAGGAGCAAGCACGAAAACAAAGTTGAGGAGAGTTCAGGGAGGAAATGAGCCGAATGACACGTGCTTGTCCCATTCGTTCATTCACACTTTCCTAATCCCTCTTCCCCTTTTTAATAAAAAAATCTTTCATTTGAAAATAAAATTAATCGTTTGACCTTTATTTTCACACTTGCCTCGTGTGTGTTATTTTCTACTTTCAAATTATGCAATTAATCTCCAAACCGGATGTAATAGTAATTAAATGAAATGGGGCAAAGTGAGAGATTTTAATTATTTTTTATATTTTTTTAGATTTGCTTTCAGCTCAAAACGAGCGGAAGGATAAGCTAAGGACAGCAATCCATGATAAGCGTTGTCTTTTGGCCACACTTCAAACGGAAATTGTTCAGCTTCGAAGTCAACTTCAGCAACAAAGCCCTGTCCTAGAAGTAAGGAAAATATTTTATGAATGAAAATTAAATACGAATGAGCTTTGAAATTTTCTTTTTAGTCGGTTTTAAAAAAATGAATTAACCATTTTCAATGTCATTTTTTCATTCTTTGTTTGCTTTTACAACGGTCTCTTTTTAATGTCAGTCATATGCATATTATGAGTTTGCTAAAGAGAAAATAATATTTCTTCCTCTGTAAATCTTTTCACTCTTCACACTATGACGCAATGTTGTTTTTTTACTTTTTCTCTCCGTAGACTGTATTTTTCTTGCGGTTCGTCTTTGTATCATTTTGAATGCCAAAAAAGACATTTGAAAGTAGTTTTAAAAGGGAGATTAGGAATATAATGGGACTAATGGGAGCCGTATTTTTACTCCTTTTATAATTATATAACACTTGGGCAAATAATTTTTGTTGGCAAAGAAGAGGCTATCTTTTGTTAAATAACTTCAAGTCGTGTGACTTTCCCGTTTTTTAAACTTGAACGAGTTTCTTTTTCTGAATGGGCTCCTTTCAATTTTTCTTTAATTTTAGCTGGAAAACCTAAAGAAAGAGAATCAAAGACTGCGTATCGAATGCGATTTCATGTCGAGGGAGGTTGACCTTTACCAGAATGGCTCTGTCCCACTGGGAGAAACGGATGACAGGTTTTATCAGGGAATCAATCCAGGGCAGAGCATATCAGAAGGTCTTTTCGGCATAACAAACAACCGAAGGAGACTGGCCGGAGGGAGGGAAGGCAGTGGAAGGGGGAACAGGGGGTTTGGACCACCTCCTAGACCGCCACCTCCAAAATTCATGCAGAGTCCGACAAGAGACCAACAACAAGGACTTGGTGGGGGAGACACTTCTCCTCAGCAAAATCCACAGCAACAAAGCTTTGTACATTCATTCATTCAGCAACAACAGCGGCAAGCTGGAGGAAGAAATAGCGTATCTAGTCCAGGTGGAGGTGATAATGAAGGGGACGATGAAGTAGGTGAAGGGGAGGAGTGGACTTGCTCTATGTGTACATTCCAAAATCATCGCGATTTAGGTATAAAAATCTACCACAAAGTTAATTCCAATTGAGAAAAAGTTTTTTTAAATGTTTGCTTTTCTCAAC
>JAANSO010002206.1:0-14174 GCA_036507315.1 Lepidocyrtus fimetarius
TCTGGCCACGCTTACAATTCAAGACCTCCTTGTGCGGTTTCTTAAACTTGCAAAAGAAAGGAAGCTTACGGGGAATAAAATGCTAGTTGTCTACCGGACCATTCAATATCTTATAATTTTGGCAAATGAAATCCAAAAGTCGATTTTGTCCATTACAATAATTGCAATTCTTTTAATATTGAGCCTGGACACGGCTTTTCTCATTTCTATTGAGAAAACAACGGTAAATTCGGTTATTATTGGGGTTATGTCAGGACATTACGTACAGTCAAGTCTTTTCTTTCTTGTTCATCTCGGAGGCCTTGCTACAGTCCATCAGGAATCGGTAAATGTTAAATATAAAATGCTCAAAGAAATCTACAATGGTCCATCTTCAACTTCTGGTCGAGTAGGAATGGAAAACAAGTGGGAAAATTTATTAGCTATTTCGTAAATAATCTGCAGTTGCCCTGTTGGCTTTCGCTTAAAGTAAATCTGAACATTTAATGTAAAATAATTGTAATTAGTAAAATTAGTAGAGTTTTTGCTCAATACACCTGTCCTTTTAAATAATTAAATTTAATTTAAAATCTCATAAGGGCAGTATTCCAATAAATAACAAGAACAAAGTTTGTTTAAGGCTATTTTATTTTATAGAAACTAAATAAAATACTTTACTGCTGTTTTGATAGGAAACCCTATTTTTCTCTACTGTATAGCACAGGAAATGTCTGCAGATAAAATTTAGAGAAGAAATGAATACAAGCTACTCATATTTTCTTCAAAATGAACGATATCTAAAATATACTAAGTTTTAAGTTCCAACTGTTAAAAGGTTTTTACAAGGTCAGTTGAAGCGTTGTTAAAAGTTTGGATTTATAAGTTACAAATTAAGTTCTAAAGGTGCATATCTGTGAAATGCGTGCATAGCGTAAGCATCACAGCTATCCATCTCCATTAAAAATGCAAGGAAAATAAAAATCAAAAGAGAAGTTGATTTTAAAAAATTAATAAAATTTGCGACAGAAACTTACTTCTAGCATTTAATTTTCTTAGCTAATCTTAACTGACGGTGATTCCATACTCTTCTTCTCTGGTATCAGCTTATTACAAATCGGTTAGCGTTTTAGATACGAGATTTACTCCAAAACTTAATTAAACTGATTGTTTGATAACAAAGTAGAACCACTCTTTTGTTCGTTATTTTTTGTTTTTAAAAAGAAATCTTGTTTAACTAAAATTGAATTTGTAATTAGTTGATACTAACATACATTATATTAAGTTCGTTACAAAAAAGTTTTCATCGCATTTGGCATTTTGCACCGATAAACAACAGCAAGATTTACGAGTGCTACTGGAGAAGGTTTTGGAATAAGGAATACACCTACACGACCACAGTATCAGTAGTAGTAAGCGAAAGAAAGTCGTGAAAGTGGAGGAATTGCTGCTCCACAGATGGCAAACAAGACAATTTAAATTGGTTTAATTTTTTATTGCATTTCCTCCATTTTAGCGATGACCAGACTACGCATTTCTAAAGTTTTTCATTTTTGCGTAGGAATAAATTTTGCCTGATCCAGTATAAATCCAATTGCTGCAGAAGCCGTTCACTGGAAAAATACTATTTTCGCTTCAGTATCATTTCTTCATAGTAATCCAATTTATACTCGATAAAAACTTCTGCAAGAAAGGATTTATTTTGTGGGTACTGTTTAGCGAAAGAATAATGAACCCGACCTTTAAAAACATGTTGAATAAAACTTCCGCTTTAGAAAACTGAGAAGGGCTTTAGGTAAGTAAATTTCGGATATGCAGACTAGACTATTCTGGAAATCAAATTCAAAAGTAGAAACATGCAACACTCAAAAGGGTTACCATGTCCTTCAAAAACCACAGCCATCATCGACATCGAGTAAACTACAAATTGGAACTCCGAAATTATTTTAATCGAGTACATTTATAGAGGAATAAATCTTTATATGTTCGTTTCTGCTTATTCAAGTTTAAAAATAAGAAAGTAAAGGAGAAAAAGGGAACCAGATGTGAAAAATAAGTAAAGAGTCGGTAGTACACGCATGATCTCAAGTTACAAAGTTTTTAGTAAATATCAGGCGGGAGGGTAAGCAATTCTTTCCAGTTTTGTTATAGCTGCACAAGGAGAGAATAAGGGATTTGCTGCTCTGCAAACCTGCTGCATATATTCAGCTACTGAACTGTTTAAACCTTGTAAAAATCTAGTAAAAGTTTATCTTGTGAAAGAATACTGGAAGTGTCATATAAAAGCCCCCCGGTAAATTAAGAAAGATTCATTGTTCTCTGTAAGTTAAGGAAATAATTTGAAACAAGCTTGAAACTTTAAATAATTGTAAGCTTGTTCTAATCACAATTCCAATAATATTTTTGAATATTTATTCAAAATTGACTACTGTTCAGATTACTGCTAATACTAAAAAAGAAACAATTTTTCCGGTTTCACTGTCACTGCAAGTTGTTAATTACAAACTCAGTCGTATTTTGACATAGACAATGACTAAATAAAAACTCACCTCTTCCAGTTCTTCCCCATTCAACCACTGCAAAAAAAGGAGAAATTTCCAAGCTGACTAAACTTAGCTTTAGCTTGTTTGACTAAACAACCAAAACAAATCATTTGAAATTTTGTAAAGAAATGCCACATGCCTTGTTGCATCTTCATAATTAGATCATTTGTCAAACATGGAATTCAATTTTTAGTGAGAATGGGCAGTACAAATCCTGAACACTCGACGAATTTTACAATTCTGGACTATATATTGAGGAGTTACCTGCTTTTATTCATACTATGACACACTAATTAATTACATAACGTCGTCTCTCATATTTGTATACACAACAAGAGAAAATAAGTTATTAGATGTATTTTTACAATATTTGTGCATTTTTAAAAGATTGCACACAACATAATTGGAACATTAACTGTCTAAATTCCAAATTTGCGCAGAATTAAAAAAGAAATAAAAAGCAGTATAAATTACTGTAAAAGGATTAGAAAAATGGCTGGGTTTGGGCTTCCTTCCATTTTTCTCCTTTGCTGCTGACATTTTCATTTTGGGAAGCAATTTGTAAGTTTAATTAGGCCAGAAAAGGCAAATTACGGGGCTCATACGCTTACTTAAATCCTCATACGGTGTCTGCATTCCCTAAAATTACATGGTTTTGCTTCATTTATTACATTTTACGGTACATTCTTGGGAAAGAAGATTACATGGATTAGTAGAAGGTGAGAGGGTGTAGGAAAGTTAAATGAAGTAAAAATCTCTTTCCAAATCCTTTGAATATTTAATGTTTTTAAATCTTACATGAGGACACAAATGTTCCGTTGGAATATTTCAAACACGGTAAAATATAAACGGTCAAATTTAGAGTTCAAATAAACCCTCTCATTCTCAAAGAAATAAGTTGATCTACAAAAATGTTTTATTTATTCTTGATTTCACAATTTTAATAACGATGATCTTCCCAGTTTTTGGAACAAAATTTTATTTTATGTCTCTCTTGTGAACCTCTCCTCGATCCGACTTTTTTCGCTTTCCCGGTCAACAAGAAAAAACAGGTTTGATATAAACTTTATTCGACAACTTTTGTAATTTCCTGAACAAGAAATATCCTGAAATGAACTGGTGATGGCGGAAGAGACACCGGCTGAGCACTTTTTTATTCACTCAATTGAAGAATAGCTTTTTTCCCCCAACAATGAGATTTAAACAGATGAATGACTTTGAAAAGAAAGCTTTGAGAGAAGAACAAACAAAATCGGAGAAATTAATAAACTAATTTTCACCCTATTTCTTTCAGAACAAAAATGAATTTTTATTTAACAGCTCAAACAGAAGGAGAAAGTCATATCTTTCATTTTGATGAACGGAAGGAACGTAGCAGATGCTGGAACGTCGAAGAAATGAAACAAAATAGTTTTTAATTTCCTCACGATCAGTTGCTCAAAATCTTTCTGTAACAATGCGGAAAAGCAATTTCTAAAAGTAATTCCTAACTTTCATTCAACAGCGCAAGCATAAATTAGTGGAAGCAGAAGAAAATACCTTTAATCTTGAGGAACAGAAGTAACGTGGCAGATGCTGGAGCGTCGAAGAAATTATTAAAAAAAGTTGACTTTATGTTTCCAGTTGCTCTAATTTTTTCTGTATCATCTGCTGTGGAAAAACAATTTAAAAGAAAGTGTTTAAAAGGTGATCGCATTGTGTCTCAACGTCCCCCAAAAGCATGAAGAGGTGTATCCTACTAAAATGCAAACTGTTTGGAGCATTTACGCAAGTTTCTTCACGATGAGTTGATCTTTGACGAAAAATTATGTTTTAAAGGATATTTTTATTAAGGTCGAATTGGCTGTTAAATAAAAGCAAATTGATATCTAATAAAAATTTTCCTTGTCGCTAATGTAATTTCTAGTTTTATGTTGCTTCTACTTTCTCCGCTGACAATTTTTTATAAAATTTAAATTCATTTATACCGATTACTTTTGCTTAAAGAATGGTCTTACCAGAAAAATAAAACAATACTGTTTTAAAAAATCTAAAAAATGTGACATCCTATCCGATTACCTTAAGCGCAAAATTAAAAGCAAAAAAGAGAGTGTCCTCAAAGGTAAAATATTACAAGTTAATGTTATTGAAACTAAATATATTTTCCACAATTATAAAGATTGCAGTTGAGCTTGAATTTAATTGAACAATTTAAAAGTCCTAAAATTTTTAAATGAACCTAAGCCAGATAACGTGCAAGTTTTTATTCTATGATGAAGGAGCAAGGCAACCTGAAACTAACTCTAACCTAAAGTAATAAAACGATAAAATTACAACGTTAATGTTAGGAATAGTAAAATTTTTAAAATGTGATTAACAAACTTATCAAGTTTAATTTTAGAAATTGATTAAATACTAATTAACAAAAAGCAAAATTTACGGAAGCTGCTGGAAAAGGTTTTTCTAGAAAGGAATACATCTACACGCAACATCAGTAATAGCAAAGGAAAGTGAAAGTGGAGATGTTACTCCAGCAGATGGCGAAAATGACTCCTTTTCCCGTCTTGGATCGAAAATTTTAAACTTTGTAATGATGAATTTACATCGGTTAAATTTCTCATTTTATGGTTTTACTGCAGCAACTAGAAATGTAATTTCTAGTCTGGTGTTTCAGATTGAGAATATTCAATGTCATTTTATTATTTCTGAGTTTTAAACTGCGTAACGCATGCCATCGTAACACTTTTTATGACCTTATCAAATGCTTAATAACCAGCTAGATATTACTCCATCTGCACAAAATTTTATGTTTTCAAATGTTTAAAATAAGAGTGTCCTGAGACTTTGTAACGAAGCCAATTTACCCCAAATTATATTTTGCAGTTTTCTTTAAAGTAGCCTTAAAATAGATTTTCCTTCGCATATTTCCTCCATTCCAACAGTAGTGGCCAGATTATGCATTTCTAAGTTTATCATCTTGTGTAGGTAATATTCAAGTAAATTTTATCAATTCTAGTGTAAATTTGGTCGCTTCAGAAGCCTTTCAAGTACACTAGAAAAATATTGTTTTCGCTTCAGTAACATTTCTGCATAGTAATCCAATTTATACTCGATAAAAACTTTCTGCAAGAAAGGATTGATTTTGTGGTCATTGATGAGTGAAAGAATAATGAACCTGACCTTTAAAAACAGATGGAATAAAACTTCCGCTTCAACAAGCAGGGAAGAGGTTTGAAATTGAATGCAGACTGTTCTGGAAATCAAATTTAAAAGTTTTCACAAGCAAACCCCAAAAGGGAGCAGGCTCATCAGGACTCCTAATTTATTTTAATCGAAGAATTATTAGATACCCGATTAATTGTAAGAGATGTCATATGAGGTAAAATGAAAAAACGTGTTTTTATGTTTTTTACTTGCTACTTAAAATAGAGTTTTTCTTGTAGGATTAGATAAAGAAAAATGACCGTTGGTCACGCAACAACAAACAAGTCACTTATCGGTAAGTACAATGTAAGAATGCGTTGCATTAGCTAAGGAATGGTTTCACTTTCTCTCGTCATTTATCATCGTTCTGTTTTGGAGGGTGTCCAAGGTTTTAAATTTACACAGTTTTTTTTATCAGAAAGAAAGTGGGGAGGATAGGGTGAAAAATGCAAAAGCAGTAAAAGTAGGAGTCGGTAGTACACGCATGATCTGAAGATTTTTCTGATATCAGACAGGAGGAGAAGAAAAGCTCTGCAGTCTTGTTGTAGCTTTCCAAGGAGAAAGTGAGAATGTTGCTGCTCTGCGTACAAATGAGCTGTTTAAACCTTTGTGAAAACCGGCAAGTAAAAGCTTGTGAAAGTATGAGGGAAGTGGCACATTGCCCCGGTAAATTAAAATTGAATATTTACTGTTTACCTTTGTAATGTATGGTTTTTTTGTTTATTTGTTAGACGATGGGGTAATTTTAATTTTCTCTCCGCTTCAAAAATTTCCGCTTTTATGTCCATTGTAACAAGTCATCATAAAAAGAGAGTTTCCAGCAATTCACTGTCACTGCATTTTTTTCTTTTTTACTATTGTATCACAAACTAACATTTTGATATGGACTCAATAAAAATCCACCTCTGAATAAAATTCCCCCCATTCACCCACTAAAATAACCTAAGAAATTTCCATTTTTATGACTTGTCAAATGCGAGAAAGGTGCTTTGAAAAATGAATGGATGCAGCCAAACGAAATAATTCTCTGCATACAATTTTATTACTTGCTCGAAGAGTAAGTCATAAGATCGATGTGTTAGTCTGTCTGTCTGTCCGTATCCACAAAAAGTCAAAAACGCCTCAACAGATTTTAACGAAATTTTGCACGATGGTTAACAGGACCCTCGGACACAGGTGTATTGTTTTTCAGAAATTATGCTTTAACGGTTTGGCCGTTATGAGTGAAAATCTACTTTGTTATCGAATTTTACATTGATATTATGCACTAAAGCCTTTATAAATCAAAGGTTGATGCAGCAATTGCAGCGAGACTTAAACCAGAGTGACAGCTATGCTTTTTAACCTACATTGCGTAGGGTTTAACATTGTTGACCAAACGGTTATAACGGTGCAAGTGACCGTTATAAAATGTCCAAATATGGCATGTAGCATGTTGTTTGAACTTTGAACGGCAATAGCTTGTAGATAAAGAACATGCAAATATTTTTGCAAATTTGCAAACGGTTTTTGCAAAAAATTGCAAAATTGCAAAAACTTAAGTAACATTAATATAACAATAAAGTAAAAGTATTAAACCGAAAAATACAAAAATTCGCATGCAAATTTGTTTTTTTTTGCAAACTTCGAGCAAGTGTCTAAGCAGGTTTGCTGCCTTTTATTGACATTTAAAAATATAATTTCGTGAAGCATAAAAAAGGTACTAGCTTCAATCCCTGGGTTAATTTATTCAAGTACGCGTGTTGAAAAAATGCACTAAACTTGGACCCACGTTGTTTCATTTCTTTTAATTGTGTAAAAAGGAGGTAGACTTGATGGGAAACGTATGTAAACAGGAAGCTTTTTTTATATTCACATGGTTTTATATTTTCCCACAAAAAGCTGTTACCAAATAAATAAAAAATGAAGCTTGGAAATTTGAAAGGTTGCCTAAACAAACAAAACAGCAGATCACTTGAAATTTGAAACGCTACGGTACGGATTTGTTTTGTTTGCCCGTTTTGGAATTGCTTCATCATTTGTCAAACAAGCATTTCACCATTTCCAATGAGAATCGACAAAGGTTAAACAATACCTGTAAACTTGACGAATTCAATTTATTTTACCTCGGAGTTGACGCCGAAACCACCTGCATTTAATTGGGTTTTGCAGTTGTAATTAATTACATATTGTCGTCGCTGTCACATTTGTTCACCCAACAAAGGAAATTATTCAGGTGCATTTTGCATTGCGATTTTTGTGCAATTCCTGATGTTTTATGTGCTGTACAATTATTTTTTAATATTGAACAAAACATAGATTTTTGGCTTTTTGTAGCTCTTTTTCAAATTTATTTGGTTTAGCATACAAAATTTGATAAATTTGATTTAAAATTACAGCATATCCTTCCAAAATACAATGAATGTTTTCTCTTCCTGCCAGAGAATGCTACAAATAAGGATAGGCGGTAGAGTTTCGTTGAAAAACTAGATCATTATTAAGTCATTCAGGAAGAGCGACATGAAAAAAGCCGATGAAAACTTTGATAATGATCCTGATAATAAAGTGGGAAAATTGACGAAGTTTATACCAGTAACGGCTTCTTTGCCGTAGTGTAATTTCACCGAGGAAATGAAAGGTTTCTTAAATATTCCAGAAAAACTAGAAAGAAAGCTATTTTGATGAATAAAAGATTAACAAAATTATCAGTTCTTGAACTACTTGTAATAGACCGATAACGATGAAAATGATAGGGTCAGGAAGGTTTCAAGTAAGTTTATTTGAAGGTAGTTTGAAATTAGCATTTTCCCCAGAAGCGGTGTTTTGATCAGCCGCTTACCAAGGTAAATGCTAATCGCCACGATAATCGAGAAAGTTTTGTTTCCAAATTTGACAACTTTTAATACAATTTTACATCGAAATATAGCTTGAGCATTAAACGTCCAAATACTCAATTTGCACAAGAATAAAAAAGAAATAAAAAGCTTAACAGTATAAATTACTGTAGAAGGATCAGGAAAATGGCTGGGTTCGTTCTTCATTCCATTTTTTCTCCGTTGCTCCTGACATTTTCATTTTGGGAGGCAATTTGTAAGTTTAATTAGGCCAGAAAAGGCAAATTACGGGGCTCATACGCACACTTAGATCCTTATACGGTGTCTGCATCCCCTAAAATTACATGGTTTTGCTTCATTTATTACATTTTTACGGTACATTCTGGGAAAAGAATATTACACGGATTAAAACAAGGTGGGAGGGTGGAGAAAAGTGTTAAATGGAGTAAAAATCCCTTTCCAAATCCTTTGAATATTCCACATTTTTAGAACTTTGGTGCTTAAACATAAAAATGCGCTGATCCGTTGGAACATTTGAAACACGGTCGAATAAAAACGGTCAAATTTACAGTTTTTGCAAACTCTGCCATGCACAAAAAGATAAATTTTCCTAATAATGTTTGCTTTATTCTTGACTTCACAATTCTATTTAATAACGGCAATCTTCCTATTTTTTACACTATTTTATTTTCTGTCTCTCTGGTCAACCCCTTCTTGATCCGATTTCTTTCGCTTTCCCGGTCAACAAGAAAAAAACAAGTTTGATATTAACTTTCTTCGACAACTTTTGTTATTTCTTAAACAAGAAATATCCTAACATGAACTGGTGATGGCGGAAGAGACACCGGCTGAGCACTTTTTTATTCACTCAATTGAAAAATAGCTTTTCCCTCCCAACAATGAAATTTAAACAGATGAATGACTTTGAAGAGAAAGCTTTGAGAGAAGGACAAACAAAATCAGGGAAATTAATAAACTTATTTTCACCTTTTTTCAAAACAAAAATGAGTTTCTATTTAACAGCTCAAGCAGACGAGAATGAGAAAGAACATATCTTTAATTTTGAGGAACGGAAGGAACGTAGCAGATGCTGGAACGTCGAAGAAATGAAACAAATAGTTTTTATTTCCTCATTTGCTCAAAATTTTTCTGTAACAATGCGGAAAGGAAAAGCAATTTCTAAAAGTGCTAGCTTTGAGTCGCAACTTACCCCAAAATATATTAAAGAGATTTCACACTTATTTTGCAAAACTAGTCGCTAATTTCTTCAAAACCTGAAAGGTGGCGCTATTGTCTCCAAAAGAAATTCTTTTTTTCTCCGAGAAAATGAGATTCCACCCACGAATTTCATATTAAACTTGTTAAAAATAGAGAGATAGGGAAGGTTTTCATTCATTTTAAGTGCCCTGACGTGAGAAATTATTTCATGTTTGTTGCATACGAAATAAAGAAGTGCAGTTGGAATGGGAATGGTAGAGATAAAGGAACAAAACGTGAGCATTCTTATCAAAGTTATTTAAATTTCCAACTTAATTGACTCTTTCCTTCCTTGAAATTTCCCATAATTCTAAAGTTTTTATTACCAAAAGCTCCATTTCAAACCATTCAGCAAAATCTACGAAACAAAACATTGGAGGCCCTATCAATTTCAAAGAACAATACAGAAAACTTGCAGAGTAAAGATAAAACCCTGTTTTCATTTTACAACTTAAACAGGATCAAAGAAGATCATTTGGATTTAAATATGTCAAAGTCAAAAGGCAACTCTATGGCAGCTTTTTGTTGTGGTTTTTATGTTTCCCGAAACAAGAAAAGCGCATTAGCATTGTTATCCAGAGTTATAAAACTCTTTAAAAGTAAAAATAATCTAAAAAGCAAGTGTCGTATCCTACCTACCTGCTCATATTTACTTTTAAAAGGCAAAGTCACAAGGAAAAACTCAGGGAATATCTTTCAGTGTCTCACTTTTCCCTAAAAGCATTCATTTAGTTTTGTCTTTTATTCCAATTGAAAGAGCACTTCTAAAATTGAATGAAATTTGAAACCTTTACGGAAAATTAGGATGGACAATTAAATATCAAATTCGCATTGTTTCTGCTAAAATCTTTACTTAAATTTTTTAAAGACTTTGAGGAATACAGTGAAGAGCACAGATCTACCAATTATGATTTTTCTGAAATCATTTTTTGAATTTGAGTGTCGCCTTAACTAGGAAAATTAATAAACTGACTTGCTATTGTAAACAATTGTAATTTGAAGGATGATTGGCTGATGATAGCAATAGCTTCTTTTTACAATTTAAACTGGACATGTTTAAAATACAAAAGCTTAATCCCTTTTCACGGGTTTCGTCAATTAGGTATTTATAACGGAATAAACCACGGAAAAGAACACTTGCGGATTTAAACCTCTCTATCAATCTCTTGAAGTTGCTTGTCCATCCTAATTGGCAGTTCACACTTTCACTACTCAATTTGAACAGCTTTTCACTTCAAACCTAATCCAAAATGTACTTGTTCAGTCCGCAGAATTTATCGCAAAACAGGCAAAAAAGCTGACTAGAGAGAGTTAAATGGGTTTAGGGAAATGACTTGAAACAAAGTCCATCCAATTTTCTCACGAAAGTGAAAAGTAATCTCAAAAACACATCCATATTCTTGCTTTGCAGTTCATTTTCATGTTGAGTAAATTACTTTACAGAGATAAAGAGAGGAATTGGGGTGGAAGGAACTCTTTAGCCAACGGAAGGAAAACAAAAGACGGGAAAAGATAAAACGGGCTAAAAAGGAAACGTGATTTCGCTCAATTCACGTTCGTCTTTTTGAAAATTACAAAGCTCAAGGCAAAATTGCTTTCTCCCTACAAAACCCTTATTTATTTTAAGACTGAATTGCAACGTTTATGAATCCTTTTGAGTGTTACTGTTTTTGCCAGGATATTCAAATAAATTAAAAAAGGAAAAATTGGGAAACCATATTGGTTTGTACTCTGGCCAATTTTCACACCCATTCAAACCCGAATGGCTTTCCACAACTCTTTATTTTATAGATAGGTTAGATGAGCTGCTAATAACAAAAAGGCTTTTGTGTTGAAGTTTTGCGGTGGTTTTAGTGATAATGACAAAATGGAGTTTGTTCTCGTGTTTTATCCCTTTTCTGGCGTCCGCCTAAAACAAGAAACAAGTTGCGAACTTGCTTCCAAGCTTTTGAACATGTAAGATTACTGTGGACGATAAATTTACATTTTTAACAATTTATTGTAAAAACTGGTAAAATCCTACAGGTCATAATTCGTTTTAAAAAATTAAATACAATTTGGTTAAACTCCTATTGTTAACTTTAAATGTTGTTAAAAAGGAATTTGTAAAAGAATGTGTAAGATCCAAGGTTCGATAATGCTAGCCAAACTTTTGCGAAAAATCAAGAAAAAGTACAAGGTTTTGGAATAAATATTTTTAAACGGTTTTTGCAAAGGCAAGGACGAAAACTGGATAAAATCTAAAAAAAATCAACTTTGTTTAAGCTTTCTTTCAAAAATGTAAAAATTGCATGTAAAAGTTACATGTTCTTCAAATGAAGAATGCCTTTGTTAAAGTCGCACCGGTTTTAATGAAAAATTTAATAAATATTGTATATAATAATTTTTGATGCTTTTGGTGATTCATAATAACATTGGAAAGAATTTTTACAAAGAAAAATATTCTAAACGAGTCTCTTTTTCTCGTTATTATTGTCATTTTTTTGGAAAGCTGACACTCGCAATTGAATTCTTTCTTTTCCTTCTCCCCACCCTCATCCACTTCAAACGAATTCCGTTCTCAAAGTTTCCCACAGGGTAGACCTGACAGTAATTTGTAATTATCCAGGGACACTGAAGAAAGTTATCTACCCAATAATACTGTAGTTTGGGCATATCATTGGAATCGTTATTAAAAATCATAATTTTAATCATTCATTAAAAATTGAATTTTCATCAAATTTATCATTTATGAAAAATGCATTTTAGAATAAATCATTTTATTGAAAGAAGGAAAAATTGATAAAATTGTAAGGAAAGTGAAGAGAGTGTGGTTGTGGTTACATCCTGTTAAGCGGGATGTGAACGCAATCTTATCTCTCTCTTCAGTTTTCAGAGTTTTTGCAGGTTCAAATACAAATGAATATTTTATGTGCTTAAGCACAATTCACGGGATGAAGAAAATGGTTGTGAAGTGCGATTCCCCGTAAAGGGGATATTGCGGCATGGAGCCATCATTTTCACTCACAAACAGGGGAAATTCGTCAGAGCGGGGTGGTGGTTATCTCTAACGCATTTCCTTTGAACAACAGGGATGGGCTCGCTGATTTAGGCGAGCTTATCTCCTGTTATCGACATTAGCTTTTGAGACTCAAAGAAGTCACTGCTGATCACGTAGAGACGCGCTGCGTTAAGAATGAAATTTGTAAACCCGGAGAATCGGGAAAATAATATAAGTCCCTACGGGGCAATTAGAGGACGCGCTGCGTCAATCATTAATTAAAAAGTCCCCACGGGGCAAAAGTTGAATTGAACCTATAGAAACAAGCAGTAATTAGAAAATTGTAAATGTATTATGTTGAAAGAAAATTAAATCTTAGAATAAAAAGTTCTTCGTGAGCAAAGATGAAGAGAAAACGCAAACATTTATCATTCAAATGTTTTAACACTTGCCAAATCCCCTTTATTGCACTGACATAAAAATTCGGGCGAGTCAGTGTACCAAGTACAGTGCCCGCAACAACTGTACTTGGTGAACATTCTTTGATTTACAAATTGGTCTCTTCCTCTACCTAAAACATGTCCCTTTTATCTAACAGCCTTGGGACAAACTTCATTCATGAAAGTAGTAAAGTGTGGAGAAATTATGACGTTTTCTCTATTTTCCACTGCGTGTCATTTATTTTATTCTGTCCAAACCAACAAAAGCCTAACAATATAATCTTTCTATCTACAAATTAAAATTATCAAATAATTTTTATTTTGACATTTTAGCCTTTTTAACCATTAAAAAAATACCGAACAAGCAATCGAATTCCCCTCCCAAAATATAAAACATTTACACACTTTTTTCCTTGCAAACATCCCACTTTGACCTTTTTGCAAACCACCCAGAAAATTTTAAAAATTGCATAATTCTTTGCTTGGAAACTTTTCTTTGAACGGGTGAACCTGGACAATCAAATTCTGCTATCTGTTTATATTTAAGAAGAGTTGATTTTTTTAACTTTTAAATTTCACAGTTCATCAAGCCATTCCAAAGTTCTTTCCATTTTACTGCATTCTCTATTTGTTCAATAACTTTTACGTATCTTCCTATGAATCGTTGTTCTTTCTTAATTTTCACTTCAATGTCTGTACAATTTATTTGCTAACTCCCTTAATAATTTTAAAGTAGATGCATGCTACGTAGGACCCAGCTAATAAATGTACGAAATATACAGTTGTTTTAGTAAATTCCCCAGTTCTTTTTAACTTGAAAAAACAAACGGGATATTTAATACAAAATAGTAAATTACTAAGAAGATAAATTTGCTAATAACAATAATGATCGCGTAATATTAGACCTTTCATAGACAAACCTTTGAAGGGTTTGATGTTGAAACTGATACAGAGAAAGAGATGAAAATGCTTTTTGGAGCTG
>JAANSO010002207.1:0-14156 GCA_036507315.1 Lepidocyrtus fimetarius
CCAATTTCCGTAGAAAATGCAACCACATGGTTCAATGATATCGGTAATGACGCCTCTAACAAGGATTTGCTAAAGAAAATTGACTTTGGAGAGACTAAAGACTTGACTAGACTAAAGTTTTGCAGGTGTTTAGAAGCAGAAGGCTACAAGAATTCTTTAAACAATGAACGTTTAAGTTCATCTGCAATTTTGTCTCGAGATAACATCTCCATAATTTAGTTTCTCTATTGCTGCTGTTGTAAAAACACCAGTATCGCGGTATGTCTGTTCAATTTTTATTATAAACAGTATATACATTCTAAACACACAACAGCAATGTTAGGAGAAAATAACCGTATAATTTAAAGATCCAATCGTATTTCAACTACTTCTTTTAGTAATAATGACTAAATTGCTTTTTCGGCAATGATAAAATTCTCCATGGTTAGTGACTTTTTCTGGCTTCAGTTGTAGAGACAAGTCTGTAGCTGGTTTGATTTTTTGGTGATATTTTTAGCTTTCTTTGTTTTACAAAATTTCCCCAGAGTATTTATTTAAATTACTACATTTTTTCTTTGCTTATGTTTCATTTACCGCAATTTTCTAAAACGACTGTGCATAAAAAAGTAGTTGAAAGAAAAAAATTACAGCCTTGACTTTCGGATGGGCGCTTTCCCTTGATTGCAAAAGATTAATGAGTATTATTTTATGCATGTATGTGCTACACTATTTCTATTAACATGTAATAAAATGTTAACTGGACGTGTAGTAGAAAGTAAAAGAGCTATGCCATTATCTTAATGTTTATTTAAATTGCTCTAAGCTTATTTATAAGCTATTTTGTATCTTTGTTTGACTACAATAGTTTTAGGAGATAAACATATAAGCATAATATTAAAAATAATACCATTGCCAGCTCTTTCACAAAAAAATCGCTTTAAACAATTGGGGCTCATCCAGCATTTTTCTTTGCTTTTTTAAGACAAAGAAAAGTTGTGATTTTCTAAAAAAAATGTCTCATTTATTCCTTCAACTTCTGTGCATTCAATTACTACAGCTATCAAATCCTATCTTGGACTATTTAACTCTTGAGTATAAATCTTGCGTAATGTTGCACTTAACCTTCTCCCGCTTCTCTAGAAGAACTCATTTATTAAACGTCACAACACTTTCATTATTTCATTACCTTCTTGAATACCAGCGCAAGGGTAGCAAAGTTAGATATAGGCAGCAGCATTTTGGGGATGAAAGGGAAGGAAGGAATATTTTAAATACTTAAGTATTAAATGGCTTTAGTAAAACTTTTTTTAAAAGTATAAAAAAGCGAACATTTTAACGATGATGACGCCATGGACCAGTTGAAAAGTCGTGAACATATTTCCGTGATTGTGCCTTATGAGATAGCTTTTTAAAACAAATCTTGTCTGTGTAGCTGCTCGCCACATTATTAACGAGAACTGGTATTATATAAAGCTAAAATTTATAAAGTTTTTAGATGACTGCTCCTCCAATAATGTTTGTTTACAGTTTGCTCATGACTTGTTATCTATAATTTTCATTTATTGTTCATCTTATCATCGTAACAAGTATCTCAACAATGTCTGTTTTCAAAAATAAATTTGTTGCCAAGCCTTGCCCGATCTGCTGCTGCACTTGCATAACATCCATTTAAGCACTCAAGGAATGAAAAAAAACATTTGTGCACTTTAAAGAATTATCTCCATTGTTATTTTGCCGACAAGAAGATCAGCTAATTTGAAATGTGTTTCAAAATATTTGCAAGTCTAGAGGTGGGGAAGTATGACCACATTTTATTTTAGACAAAAGCGGATAAACATCTAGTTGGTTTTTTGATAACTGCTGTCGAAGGTGTGCATTTGAAATATCTACAAAAAATCGTTAATGTTTGAATATAAACCGACCCATTAGAATTGTAGCTTGCAGTTGAAAGCATACACGGGTGTACAGGAAACAAAACAGTTTATGCAAGCTTTACCTTTGTCACGTAATGGATATATCTATTTTTATAAAGAAAAATGCAGATAAACTAAAATTTCATCTTTTTACGCGTCCCTCTGATGTATGTAGTAATATTATGAATAAATGAATACATCTGTTTTATTTGACTTTCTTTAAATTAAAATATGGCTGCGATTTGGATCCCAACATTCATATATGCAAAAACAAAGATTTTAGCATAAATTGGACTGAAAACAATAAATATTTTTCGGAGAGCGCAGGAATGGAGATTTGTCAAATGGAATGAGAATTTTTGCAAAGCTATTTTTTCTACTAAAATAAATCATTTGGCAAATGGACCTAATTGTCTAAACAGCGTTTTCATTTAAATTCAAGAGATATGTAACGGTGTTGTGCTTTACATGAATTGGCGAGCCAAACTAAAAGAAATGTATTTCTTGAGTGATAACAATTTGTCATTCATGTACAGGCTTTGTTGTGTAATGCTATAAAAGAATTTCCAGCAACAAATCATTTTTAACGAACAACGAATGATTTGTAGGTGGCCTACTATACTCCAAACTAGCCGAACATAATTTTTGCAACTGAATATCGTATACACCAACATTTTTAGTTATTTATTTATTGCATATTGCTGAAAATTACCAAAAATATGTGTTTATTTTTTGAAACATGTTCATCAATTTTGTGTCTTTTAAAAAGGAAGTACCTTTAAGTCATCGATAATACGTTATAATGAGGATAAATATACACTTGCTGCCCAACCCAAGACAAACAAAATCTTGTATTTGTCCCCAAATTGCATTTTACCTGCGAGTTTGCAATTACACCGCTGAAATGTTTAAAACAAAATCATAGATTGTATGCAATTTTTTAACTTTGTAAAGAATCTCACACGAAACATCTATAGCATCTATCATACAAATCATACTTTTCGTTTTTATTTTAAGAGCACCTAGGGTATTACGCAATGGCTGGTGATTGCGCAAAACGTAAAATTGCATTTTTTCATTTTTATGCAAGCGATAAAACAAGTAAGAGCAGACAAGCGTGCTATTTTTCACGTTGGCACACTTTGCTTGTAATTTGCAGCCATGTATTTTTGGTAATGCTATTTGTAATCTTAAGCAAACACTTTGTATTTACCTACTTCCATTTCTTTATTTTAACAACTTTACAAAAATTGCTGTATTCAAAATATTATTTAGATTTCCAAAATTACCTTCATGAATGATCTGAAATAATATTCTAATCATTAAACAAATTTTTTGGACCATTGTCAGTAAGAAAAGATAAAGCGTGGGCGTTTGCCTTGTCACACGCGGTTAATGTGATCTATCTTGTTAAGAGTAGAAACCTCCTTTGAAGATAATATCAGCGCCTATAGTTTCAGAATAAATGCTTAAAAGTTTGTCTTTCCTAATGAAAATACTTTTGAAATCAATCATAAGACACTTTCAGGGAAAATCATTAACTTCTGCACGTTATTAATAACGTGTTCCACTTTGAGTATAAACCTTAAAAGAATACACTTTTATTTAAATTATAGTTGAACAGGGAAAACAAGCATCTATTATATAGCCCTTAACTGTGCGGTTTGTAACAAGCTCATAAAGTATTTTAATATCGCCTTTGAAATGTTTAAGCTCTTTTGGAAATGGGTCGTTATATGGTTGGGAAATTGAGTATAGGAAGAAGATAAATAGATAAAACAAAAGTTAGCAAATGAATATCTGTATCTTTTTAGTTATACCGCAGCAGCGGATGAAATTGTCTACATTATGATCACGGCGATAAAGATTATTACACCGCTGCTAAACAGTCTGCATAGGGCGGCTGGGTGACCGCATCACATGTACTACAACTAAATATCTAATATGGTTAATGCAGAGAAAGTAGTTCATAAAGTTTATAAATTTATATTCACATCAGTTGATTGCATATATTGGCATCATTTAACAAGTAAATAACAAAGGAGACTTATAAAACTAGTAAAAAAACTAACTTGGTATGAATAATGAATAGCAAGTAAATCGGTAATCGGAGCGAGCCTCCTGCCAGACTAGGCAAGACAAGGCCTCTAGATTATATCACCCAAACCTGGCTTCTTGTTAGTTGACATTAAAAAGAGGATAAAGTTGTCGGCGAAAGCTTGGCATGACACAAGTGCAAGTAAAGTAGGTTTTCCCTAGAATATGTAAATAAAGCAGCCGCTCATGCTATGAATCACATTTCCGCCGCATTGGTTTACTTTGCTAGTTTCCATCTAAATTATTTCCTAATTGTGCTTTGATTGTATTCATTTCATTCTTTTTAATATTTTCACCTCTCTGCCAGAAAATATACTGTTAGTTTATAAGCTTTGTTATGTCATCTGAAAAATTATTAAAAGTAAACAAACCATACTGCAAAAATTGGAACGGCTTGTTTTAAACGTTTTCATTCATGCATGTCTCATAAACACAATTTTGTGATGATGACTAAATGGTAGTGTTGAACTTTACTCAAGTCACGACTTCCTGTTGTTCTAAACTCACTCTCGTATACGGAACAGAACAGGTACCCCAACGCGTGTTAGTTATTTTATAAAACACATGAACATAAAAATTTGTACGCAAAAGTTTGGTTTAAAAAGCGTTCGATAGAAAGAATTTGATTAAAGATTCAGAAATGAACCAAAAATTTTGCTTTTTCAGTTTCTGAATGGTATTACATTGTCATCTGCAAAGTTGTACAGTTGCTTGTAATTTTATACCACCTCCTGTGTAAAAACCGGAACCGTAAAAATGATAATACATTAAAAGAAACTTTTTTTTGTTTTATACAATATAATGCGAGAAATTACATCAGTCATCATCATCAATCAGAACATCAGCAACAAGAACATTAATGCATCCCAAAAAACGCAGCTGGTGCCGCCATTGATGTGATATCTCGTGTGATTTTAGGGTTGGTTCACACGTTTCTCTTATTAGTATCAGGTTGTTCAAACAAATACTTACTTCCGTTTTTCGTAATGTAATCAAAGCGAAACGAACCGTGTAATGACTAAAGATTAGCCGTGAAACAAAAATAAACGGATCATTGTGATAGCCCATTTAGATATCATTACCTATATTTCTTTGGTGTTGTAAATCCATTCAGAAAGCAGACATTAGCTATATGACGGGTGGTGCAGTTACGATATTACAAATTGGTTTATGCCCATAGATATTTATATCATGCCGCTAATAAATTGAAACATTGAGACCAATGAGCATTTTTAGGAACTTGTCAGACTTGAGACTAAAAGGAAGCAAAAATGGGAATATGATTTTGCATTCATTATAATTTCAAAATTACATAATTTAAAAATAAATCATTGCCAAAGGATGATATATCAACCAAAGATTTTTGTAAAAAAATATTTGAATATTCACAATAAATTGCAGAAAACTTTTCTCTGATATTTTTTTCATTCTTATGCATATATATTCCCATTTAGTAATGTCAAAATGATGGAGGAAGGAGGTTATGGTTATGCTCCGTGAAACATGGGCACTGATTTTGTATTAATATGCAAATGTATTTTATACATCAGACAGTACTGTAAGGAAGCAATTTTGCTCCTAAAGCAGAGAGAATTCTAAAAAAGATCAATTTATTCAGCGTTTCATATTCTTCGTGACTGAAACAATGGTAATTGAGTGAGGAGCTAGAAATGAAATGTTAATACGAATGAAAATGAGTTGTATGTGACTCTCTGTTTTACGGTTCATGAGATTTCAAATTTATGACATAAAGAGACCAACGCCCCCTCATTACACTCGGTAATTTGTCTAGGAGCCAAAAATTCCCTACTTTCACCTGGAGCAATAAACTGGTATTGTCTAAAGAGAAGCTCAATTATTTAAATAAATATACTATATATTTAAGCTCTTGATTCATTCATGCATATCAAACTGTCGTTTTATGGCACATTTACTTAGAGTATGTATAGGAAGTAAGATTGAATCAAGCAAATCAAGCTTGTTATATTGCTCATGGCTTCATACACAATTGAGCATACATGGTTATAAAATATCCGGTTTCTCATAAAGATATTTTAGAAAAGAGCAAAAATGAGATGAGCCTTCTGCTGTTATACCGTTATATATTTGATTTTTTTGTTTCCGCAATTTTACAGTGACAGTGGCACGGGTACAAATCTCAATCACGTTGTTGTATCGTCAGTTTTTGTACAAAAAATACAACTAATATAGATAAATTCATTTTGAAAGATTTATCGTGAAACAATATTCACATAAGGCATACCACCAATCAACATTTGGTTAACAAAAATCTAAAAGTTTGGTTGTTTTAATTTTTGCATTGCATGGACTTTATGATGAAGAAGGTAAAAAACAATGAAACTATCCTGATAGCAATAAGTACAATCTAATAGCATAAATCTTTCATGAATTTTGACTATTTGTAGCTGAAATCTTCATACTTTTCTTTGTTTCTAGCGCTTTGTTTTTCCAATTTTAAAAACCTTTTTGATCAGAAATGGTTGGTTTGACTATTATTGACTACAGATTCTAATAAAAAAATCAGAGAATGATTTCCCTAAATGAAGTGATGGTTTTTAAGAGTTTTCATTTCGTCAACGTCATTGTTTGATTAGACAAATAACATTCTCATTGAGTTCAAGACCAAAATTTGAAAAAAGCGTATGACAGTTTTAAAAACGGCAATACCCTAGAGTCATATGCTTTGCCAAAACGCTATGCCAAAACATGCAAATATAAAAAGGTTAGGTCGAAAATCAGATAACGTTTAAAGGTTAAAGTTGAGTTGGAGCCTAAATTCAGACTTAAATTGCTTGCCATTATCATTCATTACTCTTGTTCAAAAGAGGAACATGCATAAAGTAAATATGCCAGGACACTATACGCTCAAGAAGATGTACAATCGCCAATCTTTTTCTTCCATAAATTAAATAAAGTAGCCTTATTTTACAAAATTTTCCACTAGATTCTAGTGCTGCCAACAAAAACAGAAACCCTTTAAATTTTTACATGCATAATAATGATACTATTTTACTCAAATTCATATATTGCTGTTGTAAAAGTTGACAGATCTCGGACATGAATACTTTTCCCCGTAATAACATTATTGCTTGACGAGTTTTACACACATTTTATTAACTGAAGCTTAAAATTCCCAAAGGAAGAACTTTTTTATTTAAAAATTTGAAGATTAGGTGCGCGTAATGTATTGCTCGGCTCGAATGCAAATATTTGTTAAATTAAAGATTTTCATAAAAAATATAAATCATTAAATATAAATCATTTAGGTTTTATTAAAAAAATATACCAAATTCAAAAGATTCCAAAAATAATTTTTGTGAAAAATATATAATATTATGCTTTTATAATTAGAGAGTACAGACAGTTTAAGATGCATGGGTTGTACTTTGTCAACGATTCATTATTGCAAAGATTACCACACCGTAATATTTGCAAAAGTAGATTTTTCCATGTCGTTTGTCATATTATTATATTTACATGCTTTGAAAACATCATATCTTATTTCATTTTATATGAAAACCATCTCTTATTACGAATATCAATATCGTACCAAAACGAAGAACAACTACACACAATATCATGCAACTTCCCTCTTTCAATTTAAAATAAAAAAGTTGTTTTAGAATGTTAGGTATCTCTATGTTTAAAAAGTATGAAATTTATATTTACACAAAGTTTTACTGCTTAAAATGCCAACTATATGACTTTTAATTTATGAGTCACGTTGGGTTGAGCTATTTGTTTACTAATAATTCGATAAGCTTGACATGCAATGAAAAATAAGATTGGAATAAAAATTATGGGGGAGTAGAATAAAATATCATTACAGCCCACTTGTAGTACTTACATTATTGAAACTTGGTGGCTATGAAGTGGGCTTTACAAGTCTTTAAGAAACAAAGACAAAGAGCTAAAAGTATTTTATGCATAAAGCGTTATGCACAGTCATACATATGATGCAGGTATTGCCCAAATAACCGTAATAATAATAACTTAAAGGTCAAACTGTAAAACTGAAACCAAAAGAAAGATTGTCCATCTCGATAAATATTTGCAGTACCTACCTATATAGTCATTAAATGGAGTCATTCAATGCCAATATTGCCGTTGTTGCTGAAACCTTCGTTTAGACAGTTAATGTTATTTTTAATTTATAACGTTTCTAGGTTTCAACCAGTGCTGCACTTGCTGCTTCTATTCATTGTAATAGAAAAGGTTAGTGGCCAGTCCAATTATGATCTGCAAGCGATTGATGTTAAATACGGAGAGGGACTTCCTCCAACTGCTGTCCTCGCGGGGAAGGTGACAGAGCTGGACTCTTTGCAACCTGAAATTAAGCTGAACCGGACAATGGCAGTTTTAAACTGTGCATCAGGCTACATGCATATTGAACTCAAGTTTAAGGAGCCGTTTTATGGTTTGGTTTATGCGGACTTTGACCGTAACAGGTATTAAATTTACCAAATAATTATCTAGATTTTTGTTGGCTAAAACAATACAAAATTTTGCTTGTTCGTTTGCAGTGCTTGTTATGGGACAGGGTCCGGGGATACTGTTACTATACTTGAGATTCCCTTAAAAGGATGCGGCACTAAACAGGTAGGAGGTGGGCGATTAAAATAAGTCATAGTCATATTTTAGATGTTCTGCATACTGTGAACTCTTATTCTGTGAAACGATCAACTTTTCAACATTTGCGAGTTGGAATGAGGATATGGGTTCAAATATACAAAACGCTATTCAATACTACTCTTCACTTGAAGACGATGAATCAAACACTCTTTTTTTGAATCGACTTCACAGAACCATTTGTAACTAAATACTTCACTTGAACTATCAACCTCATCTTTGTTAGTCACCGTTGATGAATAATATTGTCACCCCACGCACCATCATATGAAAATGGCAATCGCAAGATATTTGTTGCCAAAAATATAGATTCGAGTCGCATCTACTGCAACATCACCGATCCTATTCAGGGTGATGGATGAGACGAATTAAAATGATATGGTTGCCATTTTTATTTCAGACTTGACTTGACGGTTTGATATGCATATAAAAGGCCCATTCACTTTACTTTATTTGACCATGGTCAGATTTGCTTGCAGTGATGGCGGTAGTGAAATGATGAAAAGATTATCGTCCTGAAGTAATAATTACGCCAAGGCCATATAAGAATTTGCAAAAAAAGGCTGCGGCTCATCGCGTCATTATTCCTCATGTGGGCTAAAGACTAAACCATCTACTTTCATTTATACACACACTCTCTGAAGCAAATAACATGTACGACAACAGATTCTGCGTGATGCTAACAAATGCACTTCATTTGCAAATTTCTTTACTTGGAAGGTTGTTGTAACATAAAACTTAAAGACGATGATCCAAGTTG
The DNA here is from genome assembly GCA_036507315.1 of Lepidocyrtus fimetarius. Taxonomy (NCBI): domain Eukaryota; kingdom Metazoa; phylum Arthropoda; class Collembola; order Entomobryomorpha; family Entomobryidae; genus Lepidocyrtus; species Lepidocyrtus fimetarius. The sequence goes on from JAANSO010002207.1 coordinate 9,400, forward strand.
AACTTGGCTCATTGACGTTGGGTTGGCCTGAAAAAAGTTGCAAAAATAATTGATATTTCTTGTGCCTGGTAAAGAATATATTTGGGCTTATATATTATGGGCTTTACCAAATTAGAAGAATATCAATATAATGCAATGCAGCGATTTCCCTTAAATCACTGTTAGTATTAACATTTTCTCGTCTTTTTTTAAAAACTTTTACCATATTTATGTACCATTTTTTAAAAAGCTTTTTTAATTTAAAACTTGTCTTTCCAAAATTGTCGGGTAGATCATGCATAACAAAATCTGAAAATAAATTTAAACATTTACTCTTCTACGTTTGTCCCCTTCAACAATTAATGAAACGTTTTTATGATGATTGTTGAGCAATATTTTATTAAGAGGTCGTGTAGGAGTTGTCAACGACAAAGTCAACATTGAAAATTTTTTTATTTATCTGTTTGGCGCTGCCATATCTGTTACTAAATTTTCTCAATTCTTTTGAAGTCAAAATCAAAAAGCTATGATCGAACTTATGTGGTCAACTACCTATATAGGTTCAGAGAATACGGTTTCAAACAATATTTCAAAGTTTCAGACTTTACTCTTCTAGAAAAGATAAGACTATGAGGAAGTGAGAAATTGGCATGTCATCATCTTTGGTTTAATTCTTCGGGTGGGGTTTCGTACAGTCCAAATTAGGAAAATCTTGTTTATGCGGGCTCAAATTGAAGTCCAGACAACTGCTATTCCCCTATAGAGCTTAAATTAATGTATCAGTTAGTATAACAGAGAGCTCCTTTTTGAATGCACGTGCTTCTTAAATAATGCCAGAATTTAAGTACCTGGACTGACGACTTTTAAAGTTTGTTTGTTCTTGGAGCAGCATTTGAATTTGTCTTAACANAGCATTTGAATTTGTCTTAACAATCCTATCATCTTGATTTTTTGGCAACTCACATATTTGGAAAATACAATGCGGAAAACTTTGCCCAGTTCAAGCAGGGCCGGCTAATGATATAGTACGTGGGTACAAACGGATTACACAATGGTTGATGGTTTATCTGATGATACAGAATACAAATAACCTTAAAAGATACCCATTTCTCTGATAGCGATGAGATTCTTTTCTTGATTTTGCATATACTCGTATTCACAAAAATCCTTTAAAATGCCATTGATTGATAAGCTGAAATTAATAGTTTGAAAAATTCCACATGTCAGATTTACGTAAAACATTTTAAGATTCCCATATTTGGAAAGGATTAATCACACCTGGCAGCGACTTGGAATCTATTAAAAAAAGATACCCATTTCTTTGATGGCGATGAGATTCTTTTCTTGATTTTGCATATACTCGTATTCACAAAAATCTTTTAAAATGCCATTGATTGATAAACTGAAATTAATAGTTTGAAAAATTCCACATGTCAGATTTACGTAAAACATTTTAAGATTCCCATATTTGGAAAGGATTAATCACACCTGATTAGTCGAGCAGCGTCTTGGAATATATTAACATAATATGTAAGATTTGACACGTCAATTCTTGGAATAATATGTATCATGTTGCATAATTGTCAGTTCACAGCACGATTTAATGTAAATTTCAAAGACATGGACAAATAGCTTGTAGCAAAATTTGATTTGTTTGAAAAAATGGAAAAAACAACCCATTTAATCCTCTGGCAATATGACGACATGGAAAATTTAAACTTAGGTATACAATAAATCGTATTTACTATTGCAGGATCCCACGCGAGTATTCACCAACAATGTTATTGTGCGTTTTCATCCTGGCCTGGAAATGGAAGGGGATGAAGTCATCACTGTAGTCTGTCGTTATCCACCCCCAATTGTACCACCTCCGCCGCTTCCATATTTAACAGTAAGACTAAAGTAGTAATTTAGAGCTACTCTAATTCAGTAGTAAAAATGCTAAAACTTTGGATTTTTATGCTTACGTATGCGTACAATTCATTAATTCAATCAATTTATTTTATGACAAAAAATAGGACGCCAGTAGCTGCGCCTGTACTGCCAAAACCTCTCAAAGAATTTGAAGTTCTTATGATAAATTTGCACCCTGATGTTTCTTGGAATTATGCTGCTGGGATTAGGATGTTCTTACTATTGTCTGAAGCAAAGAAATATCCAGGTCATCAGGAAGCGGCCATTCTCGTAAGATTATGCATGCAAATCCTCATGGACTTAATTTTTGACTATTACTAGAATAATTTCACAATTTGGCATTATCAGTACCATTTTTTGAAGAATCTTGAAAGTATAATGAAAGTCGATTGGGTTAATTTATATATAGGCCAATGGAAGAAGAAAGCGAAAAATTATCAACGATTGAGTCGTTTTCTCATCTCAAGATTCCAAGAGTGCAAGCGCCATCAGCAAGCTCGTCGGAAGTACCATTGGAGGAAACATTAGCATCCGATTATCCTTCTTCTATCGAGGACGGTCCACAACGGCCAGATACTGTATCATCGGAGTATTCAGATACTCATGCTGCAGTGGAAACTGAAATGATACCTGCGGCGGTGATTGCTAAACCCAAATTCGACGTGAATCTTCGTGTGGCTGAGCAACCTTTGCAGAGCACAACATACTATGAAACTGAAGGATCCATTACATCTATTGAGGAAGGTGTGGCTAGAACTATCCATGTACCAGAATTGCATCCACCCCCAAGACGTCCTCCTCCACCACCACCAGTGTTTGATCAAAGTAATATATTTTTATTTCAAACAATTGCAAACATTTACAACACAAACATTTGATTGAATTTTGGAATAATAATAGGTTCAGCATGTGCGCATACCTCAGAGGCACGTACAAACGACTGAGCTCGTGGATCACCTTACACTTGTCGACAAAGAGGAAGTTGATACTGAGACGCGTTATGTACAACCTGTAGCGTTGCGAAAACCAGAGGTTTCCGTCCACACAGTCGATGATGTTTATGTGCAGGTATGGAAGAATGGATGATTTTTAAACCAGAAAATTTTCGTGGTTGTAAAAATCAAAATATTTATAAAAATGCAAATATTAATCTAAATTGTAGACAATTGTGGAAAGGCGGTTAATTGAGGACGAGGAACGTAAAACTAGAGAGATTACGCAACTTTATCGTAAAGATCAACCCAAAACGACAAAGAGGAAGTTGATACTGAGACGCGTTATGTACAACCTGTAGCGTTGCGAAAACCAGAGGTTTCCGTCCACACAGTCGATGATGTTTATGTGCAGGTATTATTTTATGGAAGAATGGATGATTTTATTTTTAAACCAGAAAATTTTCTTGATTGTAAAAATAAAAATAAAAATTATAAAAATGCAAATATTAATGGAAATTGTAGACAATTGTGGAAAGGCGGTTAATTGAGGACGAGGAACGTAAAACTAGAGAGATTACGCAACTTTATCGTAAAGATCAACCCAAATGGGATGTTATGATAAGGACACACCCCCGAGATGACGATGAGTCTTGGGAAAGGGGTAAGATGAGACTAGCTAAATTGCTAATGCTTAAATTGATTTTTGTTGCTAGATAGATGGTTCAAGTCAAAATTACATTTTGTTTATATAAAATTAGGCTCAGAAACGACAGAAGTTTCCTCCATCGGGTGGTCTGCAGTTGAAGAAGCTCCAATTTTACCAAGCTACACTTCGCTTAGTCAAGACACATATATCAGGAGAAATCAAACAACTAGAGAGGACATTGATCGTACAACTGTTACAAGAGCTATGCAAAAACTGCAGCAGGATGACACACAAATATGGAATGAAAAGTGGAAGGTGCTATTCCGAGTTTTGGAGTCTCCAACACCTGGACCAAGCGAGGAGAGGCCATTTGTTCATGAAATTGATCGAGATTCAGAAACTGCTTCAGTTCTAACGGAAGACGATCGAGAGCGATGGAGACAGATAATTACAACTGAATCAACATTGCGTCAGCTTTTAACGGAAGCTACCTACCGAGAAGATTATGAAGCCATTCGAAGAGACACCAGATTTGAGAAGCTATTTGAACCTGAAAAGTGGGATGTCATCATAAGAACCATTTCATACCCAGAACAACAGCCACACGATGATAGAATGTTCTTTGACTCTACAAGTGAAGTGTCTTCATCAGTATCTTCATCTGCACCAATTAAACCTGGGAGGATGTATCGCAAGAAATCATCCGATACCACAGGGACAGAGTCCAAATCAATTACGGACGTAAGATCAATGACAGAGATGGTAGTTGATTTCGGTGTTGATGATAACCTCGGAAGAGATGATGATTCTTCCATAATTTCATCAATTCCAGGAGCACCTGTCCGCTCCATTGCAGACAGATCATCGACTGAAATTGTAGAGTTTGCTCCTCTAGAGGAGGACACCGATTCTTCCATTGGTGGAGAGCCGTCTGATAACTTTTCTAGAGTAGAGACTAGGCAAGTCTCCCAAAGCGTTTCGCAATCTACTTCCGGTGTTGTTCAACAAACAACATCCAGTCGTACCACTAACCTGTTCAGTACCAAAACTAGACGCAATTTTTAATTTAAATTTTAACCCAGAAGACTAATTAATTGTTAATAAAAACTAATTTCATTCATAACTAAATGCTTGTAGACTGTAAGTATGATAATAGGGTAGTTTTTTTAAAAAAAATTAGTTTGTATTTTATGGTCACACGATTAAGAAACTAACAAGTTAGCCGGTTAAAAATTTGTCAGTATTGAAATCAAATAGGATGTTTGTCAGTTTTATACATTTTT
>JAANSO010002208.1:0-14153 GCA_036507315.1 Lepidocyrtus fimetarius
AATCATTTTCTTAATCAACCTGTTTACATGTTTTTAGTGCCAATTATTTAAATAATCATCATAAGTTCCCATGTAGTTTGTTTGGATGTTGCTATAAATGTTTAACAAAAAGTTCCTTTGGTCATTAATCAAACTTACCCTAAAATTTTATTCAGATTTGTGTATTTCATTGATGAAAATGATGAACAAGCTGGTTTTTAAAATATGATGATGATTACAAAGTCCTTGGTAGTTTAATGGCAGTGTTTGTCGTAGTCAGACAACGAATGGACAATGGACGGACGATGCTATGCATGTTTATAATGTGTCATTATGAATTACAATGATTGTCCTCAATATTACGTAATGACAGTACATAATACATCATAACAATGACAAATATCTAACTGATTCCAAGCAATGTCAGACCCACCCCGGTTACATGTACTTTACCACCTACCACACTTTACCTCCTTACGTGAATGGGCTGAAGCTAGTGATTCCAAATCAAATATAAGAAAAGAAACAACAGCAAGAATATTTCAAAGATTCCATTTATTCACTTAACTCTTTCAGAAATTATTTTGATTCTTTTGATTTTGTAGATCGCCTTGTCCATGTGGCTTTCCCATTTTTCTACATATTAAAAAGAATTTTGGCACGGTTTTTACTTGTAATAGTTTACAATCAATTTTATGAATTGTTTTACTCGTTATGATTACGTCTTCAAAAATAATATTGATGTTTATGAGTAGCATCAATATTTTTACATGATTACTTGTGCTATCATCTTGTTCTCTATTAAGGATACATTTTACAAGTGGGTAGACTAAAGGGATGACGAATGAGCTTGTATGATTATGAAAGACAAAATAAAATAGACACTATTTAAATGTAATTGCAAGAGGTGGTTTTATTATGCACAATAAAGGAGGCACAGTTCATTGTGTTCAGCGCCACCACCATCGTTGAATTTAGTGTGTCGTTTAGAAAACAAGTTGTTAAATGACAACAAGTACATTTACTGTGCAATGTTATTATACCTTTGGTTTTGTTGGAAATTGAATTAAAATTGAAATAAAAAATAAATGAATGGGGACCATAGACCAAGAAGAATAACATTTTTGGAGTTCAAAAGTATTTCAATTATATAATCTTGAAATAGATGCATATTTATTGATTAGAAAACCCCATTTCCATTTAGTGAGTTTTTCTTGTTAAATTAAATTAACTTTTTAACTGAGAACATAAGGAGCCCAATATATTATAAAATTAGGGTCAGTATCGCACTTTTTAAGTTATATTTGCCCATCCTTGTACATTAAAATCATTGGCATTGTATTCATCTAAAAAAACTAAATTAAAATTGCATAATGAGCGGACAACCAACCAAAAACAGATTCATCAAATCAACCCATTTTTTGTTTGTGTTAACAAAAACTAAAAATAGTCATTTTCGGGTTGAAGCTAACCCAAAAAGAATCAATTTTGCATGGCTTTTTATAGTAAATTATTTATTATGGATTGAAAAGAAATTCAGTGTAAGCCTATTCATTCTACTTAACAACACAAGACAAGCTAGTTATTAAAATACTTGCAAAATAATATGCAAATTCATCATCATTCACGACCGCCACACTGATCAAATACAAGCAAACTGTACATAGTCAATATAATAAAAATTACAGAAAGACAATTGACAAACTAAAGAGAGAAAAGGCGGTCTCATAAAGAAGAAACTCAAAATAATAATAACAAAAGTTTTGGCATGTTGGAATTAGTAATGAAATCCATCCAAACTTTTTAAACTTTGTTATGGATGACTTCTATCAATTCTCTAGTTTGTCCAAACTCGAATCCAAACCAAGAGTGACAAACAATAACCGGCCAAACTTATTGCATGCACAAAAGTGCAGCCGTAGTAGCCTAAATGTACTGCACAATTTGACACAACACTTTAATTCAATTTTCTTTTGCAAATTTGCATACCCGTATGGATATACCTATTTAAAACTTAACAAGAAAGAAGAGAACAGTCACACAATTTAATATGCATTACTAAGAATAATAATCATGTTTACATTTAAATGCAGATTATCTACGTATTGGTAAATTGAAAGCAATTAATTTCTCCCTTCATATTAGTTGTCATTTATTCTCACTCTTATTTTTTTTTGCAATAATGCAATCATTCATTTATTCAAGACCATCCTTCTTCTGATATTGCTATTCACCTACAATTTCGATATTTATTGTGGTCAACCTGACCGTGATAAGTTGCTGATGATGATGATGATGGTTAAGCAATTATTCACAGTAACAATTAATTGCTCCCTTCTATTAAGCAGAGGCACATTTTTACAAGTAAGCACTTAGATCTGGTCTAGCCTTCTCTTTTTCTCTTTTTTATTAATTTTCATTCATAAAGCACAGCCAATAATGCTCTGAGAAATAGGTTCCCCAATTAATTAATCCAGTTGGACGCTACTTCATAATTAAATATCATCTCATTTACAATTGTTGAGCGTAGAATAGCTTTTTGGCTGTCTTGTCCAATGACATTGGATTGAAAGAATAGGACAGTTTCCATGTTATTAAAAATACAGCAGGAGGAGAACCGCCATTAAAATAAAATAAAATGTGATAAAGATTCATTAAATTTTCCATTTCATACACCTTTGGTGTGACAGCTTGAGAGATGGGTGGACATTAAGAAGACTTTTTTCGATACATAACCATTTTATCTGAAAAAAGTGCATTGCACGAACGACAAACCGGCTGAAAACATAAATCACTTGAGAAAAGCTCAATTGTAATTAAACCTCTCTTATTAAAACTCGCCTTTGTTGTTATTTAATGACCATGAAAATAGTATTCATCGTTATTGCACATAAATTAATAGAATATATTAAAAACGAAGGAAGATATAAGAATCCAAGTTCACTTTTGCTTTAATTTGCTGACTAGTGCTGAAATGACTGAAAATGAAAGGAAGTAATGTACGTTTGTTGATGTTTTAGTATGTAATGCACCGTCCATTCAAACTGAATACTCTGATTAAGGAATGGAAATTAGCTTGGTTTATTGAATCGCAATTTTAATTGACAGTGAAGCGAAAAAAACGAGACTAAAAACGCTCCACAGGAGAGGCAGACAACGTTTGTTATTATACATACGTTTGTGTACTCCAAAAGTCAACATTAATCCAAGTCGTGCTGTACACTTCAAGGTGCGTCGTGCTATCAATCAACTCAAGTTTAAAATGTTTTTTGGTATCCCTTGAGATTTTGCACTTCAACTCAATTAAAAATAATAAAAGTTTAATTCAAACAAGCAGTGCATTTTAAGGTTGATTTGGACAGTTTCAACTTGTTAGGTGTGTTTCTACTTTGTACTGCATAATATTCCATTATCCAATTCATTCACATTGCCAAATTTTATGAATGAACAGAAAGAATTGAAAACTGCGCATGCACCCACCCTACAAACAAGTTATGTAAGTTTTTGGAGATGAAAATATTTTAATGCACTTCAAATCAACACGAATGGATGAATTGAACTATCAATCTCCTGCAACGAAGACGAACGATGACGTTAAGTAGACTGAGGACACATCTCTTTAAATATTACGTGATGTGTTTTGCATTTGTTGCAAGAAAATAGCCTCAAGAATTTTAAGGAAGGAAGACAGGGACAGTAAAATAACAAATGAATTTTATTTTCCTTGATACTAAATTTTGTATTTTATTGAGCTTGCTCTCTGATAGTTCCCATCACCAAGGGAAGGGTTTGGGTGCGTGAAGCAACGATAATCATTGGTCAAGAAAGGAGGTTTTAGTTAAAAGTTACGTAAATTCTCTGTAATTTTTTAATACTATAATTTGAATGGAACTCGGGATGGTATGGTTTGAATTTGCCATGCGAATATGTACTTGCAAGACTTTTCGTGCAATACTTTAATAGAAATATCCAAAGGCTAAGTGACCAAAGCAAGGAAATTGAAAAACTGATTAAACAGGAAGCAAGTTGCAGTTAAGAAGAATCAACTTTAAAACACCAATGGTAATATATTATGTAAGAAGACTGACAATATTAATAAGGCTGGGACAAGGAGAGAGAGATGTACAAAGTGAAATTGATTGTTTGTTTTTATCCGACGGCAATACAAAGCCCTTTCCCTATCTATGTAAGTATTGCTGAACAATTGGTTAGGAGTTAGGACACGGGTGAGTCAGGACAAGAATGAATTATTGACAGGTTCCTATTAGCAAATGATTAAGAAAAATGATGTAAACTTTCGGATTGCTGAAATACAATGCATGCATGCGTACTAACAAGTTTAAAAGCTATTTTACTGCCCATCACGACGAGAAAAGGAATAACATAAAAAATAAGAAAGGAAGCTGAATTTCTTTATTCAAAATTATGTTCAGTTTTATTTTTTGTTTGAGGTCAAATTGTATAGAACTATACTATTCTGTGGTGCCTGCTATCATTGCAAAATAACCGGCGTTAACCTTTCCGATTTCATTTTTTATCCCTCTTGTCAAGTCAGTCAGTTGTTTTTTAATAATTTCTAAGAATCCACTAGCCTTTTGTAGCAGATGCTGACTAACAAACTACGAACAAGTACAATGATAACAATCACACACAAGATTTGTATCTAACAATCAACCGAAAGGCGGACAATACAATTGATCAAAGAAGATTCATCTTTTCTTTTCATCCTTACGTAACCAAATTCTTCTAGACAGCGGCTGATGGTAAAGCACACCTCACAATTTTTCACTCTCGCTAGTTGTTACAGACTCAAAAAGATTCCTTAGCGGAAGCTACAAAATAAATGGCTTCACTCAATTAGCCAATTGTCCATAGAAAAGAAAAACGTTAATTGTCCATAGATGTGATAAAGCAAGCAAGGGGAACGCAGTTGAAAACGAAATTTATGAGATCGAAAAATGATTTAATGATTTCCTAACTCATAAACCGTTTAAGTAAATTGACCTTTAGGGCATTGGCCAATTGTCTCGTTTTATTATATCCTGATCAATAGAAAATGTAAATGATTAGCTGAATAAAAAAAAGTAAGCAATTCGTATTCATTTCATTTTCATCTGTCTTTTTATACGGATTAAAGAAACATCGGCAGGTCATTTCTTTTAAAAATTAAAATTTGGTTAAATTGAATAGTAATACTGTAATCTGTTTTGTTTAGTGGCTTTTACTATGTTTAACTTTTCTTTATTACAAAAGGAGATTTATTTCACCCGTGGCGCTTAAAATCCTTTATTATTTCATAAATTCAAATCAAATTATATAATGCCTAATTTAGCTTACCTATTTAATGTTACGTATCACAAACTACACACAGCAAAAAGGGAAATGAAAAATGCATGCAAAGAAACTGCTATAAAAATATGCTGCAAAATTAGACTTGCTGCCTAGCATTCAACAGTGTGTCAATCCATCTAATTCTAAACAAAAGCGAACTTTTCCATTGGCATAAAAAATTAGACAAGTACCAGAAATAACAAAAGAAAAAAATGATGATGATTATATCATGATGGGTATTACTATCATTATATTTGCACAGTACAATAAAGTGAATCCCTGCGAAAACCGGTGTCATTTCGTTTTCTGCACACAAAACATTTCATTGACAAAACCTTTTGTCCTACCTTCTCTCATGAAAACTTCTCCCATTTTCTACTCCGGTTATGCAATAATTGAGAATGTAATTCTCAGTCTCAGAAACCCATTTTGGTTTATTACCTGCTATGAAGAATAATGTGGCAGCAGGCATAACGCTGGCTATTTCAAAGCACAACCACAACCTGCAACAATTTTAGTTTCATCCGTTCAAAAAACCGTTTTTGCATTTTGTGTCATTATTGAAGATATTCAAACTTGTCAGATTGCATTACCAAATTGAACGATGGGGGTTACGTTACTAACTCAACCAGTTACAAGGATAAAGCTTGTTAATTATGGATCATCCTCTTTTTTCATAAAAGGAAGAAGGGGGTTGGAGATGAATGGAAACAACGCTGCTTTTAAACAACCAGTTACAAGGATAAAGCTTGTTAATTATGGATCATCCTCTTTTTTCATAAAAGGAAGCAGGGGGTTGGAGATGAATGGAAACAACGCTGCTTTTAAACTTGCAATTCCTTTCTTTGCAAACTGTTTCTAGATAAAATTATCATCTGCTATTGTCCTCAAGCACGTTTGATGAAGCCCTTCACTTAATTTTGTAATAAAACAATTTAGCCTATTTTAAAAAATTCCCGATTCCTACAATAAAGCTAGTAACATACGAATAAAAAAAGGAGAGACGGGGGAGTCACATTGAATAGCTTTAAATTCGTAATTGGGAGATTATTGTTTACCATTGTTTACTTTGCATTATTTCGATTACGAAACTATGCGCAGTTGTATAGGTATGCAAATTTGATTGTGCTTTCATTTAAAAATCAGTGAGCATTATTTTCTCCAATAAACTCATGTTAACCTTTGAGTCAACAATTTATTTACATAACTGTATTTCTTTGAAACTGCATAAGCCTACTAGTAGGTATGCAGCTAAAACTGAAAAATGTATAAAAATCAACGCACAGCTATTCAAAATGTGTGCTAATTCTAATTTTTTTGTTTTAAAAAATGTCAGCAAATCATGAGTAGTTTGGTAGATTTTCGGTAATCGACATTGAACGGTTAATTCACTTCGTACAAATTTTGTAACTTGTACAAATTTACAGTGTAGTAGTTGATTACTACTAATAGAAGTTGATTAACGATTTGTGCTTAAACATTGTCCAAATTTGGTAGACCAAGCTTGCTCTATTGAATTTAATTAGTGATTGTTTTGATGCATTATTATGCAATGCATTTCAAAAGGATTAAGTATCGCACGACAATTTTTACGGTAAAACAATAGTCTTGGTCAAATCAGGATTATTGCAATTCTATACCAGATACGTATGCTTATTTCTAGTCAAGTGCAGTTACATAACTTATAGACTTTCAAAATGTGTAGTTTCCAAGAAGTTTGATAAAACTATTAAATATATGCTTTAAAAGATTATCAGGAGTGAACTTGATTTGCAGGTTAAAGCCTAATGTGGTGATTTGTTATCTATCATTCATGTGTAGGATTGCTTGCACTTTGTATCATTCTCATTACACACTTGTCATGTACTAGTTCTGACTAAAACTCGTTAGCATTCGCAAATGCAAATATGGATGTTATCATTGAAAAAATTAAAAGGGAATATTAAGTAAGAAAGTATGGATCGGATCAAGTCATTTTTTAAGAAAAGTAGCTTGCATAAGGAGAAAATGGTTAGCCGATGACGATGACAGATTGACAAGAAAACGGCAAATATGATTGCCTGATGAAACGTAAGTCTATAATAATCCTTGCAAAAGATTATGATAATTGGGAATAAAATGACAGTCTAAAAATGATTAAAGATTATTTCTGCATCCCGTCTACGAAACATTGGATTCTCAACCTCAACCCATTGAGAATTTACCTTAAACATATGTGTTTACCCAATTTTCTGGGTGATGGATAAGTAAATTACTATTTTGCATTTAGCAAGACGTTTACTTTTTTAATGCAAGAAAAATTTTACAATTTAATTAAATCGGAAAATGCCTTGCAAGAATAAAATTGATTTAACCCATTTAATATAAATAACTTGCTTATATATCTGATACGAAACCTTACAACCTCACTAAAGTTATTTGCTTCTTATTATTTGCGACATAATAGGATTTTCAGGTGAACTTATATTTCGTCAACATTCATTTAATCTTTTTTCAAGGGAAAATTATTTATCTTCCAAAGAAAAATGCAATTTTCTTAACTTGATTCTTCTTCATAAACTGATGTCAGAATTGTTTGTCCGCCTTTTGTTCTGATTGTATTAATCTGAAGGTAAAATAATAGAAAAATTGCAATTATTGTAAGTGCTTGTGTAAGCAAATAATGAAAACCTGACCTACAAAAAAGAGCTTTTTGTCGGAAAATTAATATTTTTGGGTGGTTACCTCTGAACTAAACAAAAAATCTCGTGCTTTACAGATTGAAAACCTGTCTTTCATCGTTACATAATCCTGTCTCGTTTTGGTATTTTCCAAAGTTTAAAATCCCTCGTGTATAAAAATTGTTCAGTCAGTTTAGCGTTTTCTTTTCAAACCAATTATGGATTTATAAGATTATAGGATTCATTCGGGATTTTTATAAGTCTAACAAATTGTGGTAGCATTTGATTTATAAATTTCCAACAATCTACTTTTAACTTTTCATATTTGGCAAACCTTTTTTTTCTATTAAAAATTACTAAAATTCTAGACCCCGTTTCAATCACTTATAATGTTTGGATCGCACAAGAAGTTCCATAAGAATTCCGTCGTGGTAGGTAACACATGCGTAGTAAGAATTTAACTCAAAGAAAAGATAACTTGGTGGTAAATTGAACGGGAGGGAAAACAAGAAAGACAATTTTTGCCTCTTAATCGCCGTCTCGTATTTAAAATTTTATTATGATTCCCTTCTTGTCCATTGACACTTTCCACCCAGACATGGAGGGAACCTTATATGCGCACAGCGTTATCCGTTTTTACCACTTTGGCGTTCTCCGTCAATGCCTCATATATCATTTTCATTTCAAGAAAGAAGTAGGAGGTTGCGTTTGTCATGTTGCGCTGCTGTGCTATTCAAAATGGAATGCAGTTCTTTTATTTTAAAAATTCCTGTTGCTCAGACTTCATTTGATTCATTCTCTTTAATACTTACATAAGTTATGGCTGTCTACTGTGCATATTAAAATGAAAGATTAGTGCAACTTTTTACAACTTTTTATTTTGCTTGAATTTGCTCACCCATGGCTGATTGTCTAGGTGCATGCGCTTTCATGGTAGTAGGTATTATTTTGGCAGAGTTTAATACTCATAGGATCATAGTGGGACTGGACAGCGGTTGTGTGAATGGCTTATATTAAAAGAAAGCAGTTATGCTTCTTTTTCTTTAAAATGCATCTTTCTGGTCCTATTCAATCTCATCGGCTATTGAGCAACTGCCCAACCCAAGTTTTATATATTTTCTTTCGAGTAATTACCTTACCTACCTATTTACCTTGATACAAACTTGCTTACACTTTTTATTTGGTGAACTTTGCTCCTGCTGCAACTGCCTTTTATATATTTCTTTAACAAAAACAAGAAAAATTTTCTAAAGTAGAATTTATATGCTTTCTTCCTCCAGGTATACGAATACTAAATATTATGCAACAACATTCCATTACGTTCAAGCTCATTTGTTTAGAACGAATTCTAAAACTATTATGCTTGTTGTAATATCATGTTTCTACAAATGATTGTTGTAAAACATTTTGTGCAATTTTTATTACTCGGGTCATATCACTAAAAAAGAATACTGGATCAGACAGGATTGAACCGTTTGTGTGCAGTGCGTAAAAACATGCTGTTTTACCATTTCTGCTTGAATGATTGTGTTTTACTGGAGTTCTAAAGTAAATGACTAATCAATAGTTCCACTAATATGAAACTTTTAGAATAAGCAATAACGTCTTAAAAACAAATTTGGCATGTTTTTGGATCTGCTTCAATTTCAAATAAGATAAACGCCTAGGAATAAAATTTCACGCACTTCTGGCATTAGTACAAATTAGATTGCATGAAGATTTTCAGGTAAGCCTTTAAAACACGTCACGAAAACGTTAATTGTTTTTATTTATAAATAAAAAACCTTTCGATTTAGATAGTCTTTATCAGGATCAATAACTAACTGTACAAATTAGCCAATTGTAGCAGCAGAAACTACAACATTTAGAAATACAACTATTTTCGCCTCATCGACTTTTATTTTCACATCTTACAAGTCAAATTAGATATGCTTTGCAATTAATTTGGCAAGAATGAAATAAAAATGGTTAAGAAATTCACCCCAAAATTGTTGAATAATTAAAAAGTAGGCCTTTAATTATTTATACACTTGGGGACACGATTAGGTGGAACGAATTCCACTGACACTAAAAATCAACCGTAAAAGTGTTATTGATTGACAATCTTTTGTCTAAATGGTTATGCATAAGTCATTTAAACAGTTAAATTAAATCATGCATGCAGCCCACTTTTTAAACTTTACTACCACGAAGTTATGTAATTCGTTTTGCTATGTATTTACAATGGAAATTTTTAAATATAATTCTCACACTAAAAGTAAAGTTCAAAATTTACTGCTATTGTAAAGCTAAAAAGGCTTGACAAAATTAAACTACTTTTTATTATAATTGTAGCTAAACAAACGAACCGACGTAATTAATGATTCTCTGCTACTTTTTACATAATTTTCAAGCACTTGTTTGCTTCTGTTTTTCTTACAAAAAGTAACTAAACTAGGTGATTATTATTAAATAGGTAAATAAGTGAATGTTTTATTTTATGGGATGGATCATTTTCATTCTTCGTTATCTATTGTCATTATCATCCATTTTATGGTGTATTTTTTACTCAATTTAAAATTCAAAAACAATGACTGATGTGCGATAATAAACCTTATAAACTCACCACTTTGGCTGCGACAAAAGATTGCGAAAATGATTTTTTTACTTTTATTTATTATTTACACTTTAGTATATAGAGCAAGATAGAAAAATTGTTATTTTTATCAAAAAATCTCATCGTAAAAGTAATTAGTGGAGACAGACTAAAAATCATGATTGCCCAGTGGTCACCGCCATCACAAATCATATCTTTTGATCATTAAACATTTTAGCTTTGTTTCTTTTTATGCAAATTATCGCCGCTAGAACAATATAACGAGAGTGAGAATATCACATAAATATGATAGTTGTATAATAACTGTAACAATTTTACATTGTGTGTAGAGCAGTGGTTTACCATCAGCGGCAATTAACTCCACCTTGAATATATTTAACGAAAAAACAAAAGAGATGAATGCCACACATAAATTACAAAATCTCAAACAATAATTACAATTACCATATAATAATTCCACAAGAAATTGAAAATTTCAGTCGATATTTATAATGAGGTGAGGTTTGATGTGAATGTAAAGGTCCACAAGTCCTCTCCCTTAAACAACCAGGAGTTCACAATCAGCTTTATAGATTTACCGATTAATTGCAGATCTTTAGGTAATATGAGCTCTAGAATGACACAATGCTTGATACTTTATTCATTCATGATTTATTATCCAGAATTATTTGGCTCATTATAAATAATAGTTGATACGATAGCACAGATTTGTATTTGGTTTCTTTAGTGGTGTACTTATTACTAGAAATTATTAATATGTATTATGTAATATTGTAATGAAAATTGATATTGATCTAGGTGATCTGGTTTTGATGGAGAAACACTTGCAGGTGATTGTAATTGCTGTTGATGGGCCATTAGATGGTCTTGATTTGACAAAACTTCTCACAATTAAACTTTTTGACATGTGGATTGATGAGGCTCTTTCTTGATTGTCCTCTATCCTTGCATCATCGGCGTATGATTATAATTTTCATTTCCATACAGGTGAGCCTAGACAATTAGATCAAATATCAAATTCATAAAAATACAAGAAAAAAGGGATGCTCCACATTAAAAAAGATATCAAATGAGGGTAAGCAAGCAAAGGGAGCTATAAAGTAGTAAACTTTTCATTCCCTGTCTTTGTCATATCATTATTCATTAGCATTCAAGATATCGCTCCAGGATACTCTTTAAATGACACATGCCTTGATTTCACATCAGTGCATCTATCGGTTAGAAAGGAACAGACAAGAGGAGAGGAACATGGGAATGCCGTATTTTCAGTTGATTTTTAAGGTTTGGCTCTAAAAAAGTAGCTTAGTTTTTTATTGCAGTTGCAACATGTTTAGATGATGTTGATTATTCGTGAAAAAATAATTTCAGATTCTGTAGAAGAAGAAAAGAAGTCAAAGAGAAGAAGTAATATGCAAACAATAAAAAATCAAATAGGGCATGGCTATTGAATCTAAATCAAAATATCTGTCGAAAACAAGTTTCTTTTTCACTGCTTCTTTAAATGTATTTGCTATTTAGTTTTTGGTTTAGTTGACCTTTGCCACACCGTAAATTTATCTGCATTGTGCATAACGTGCCTACCTACACGTTACATGATTGCAATTATATAAATTGGGTTAATTTTTAATTTTTAACTGTACTTCGTCTGTAAAAAGCATTGATTAAATCATGTACAATGCTAGAAATGGAGCAAAATTAAATTACAAAAAACGGATTGCTAAAATTTCTTAATTGCTGACGAAGAAGGTGGGGACGGGGATTGAAGATGTTATATTTTACAATCGATTTATTCTAATCGTTCAGGTGATGTCATCGTGCATACGATTATCAAGCTTATGAATTCACGATGTTAAAATAAACTAAAATGCTAAAAAATAGGAAAAATTATTCATGACAAGCAGTGAGCAAGCGACCAATGCTCAGGTCGACAATGACTACTATTCCATTACTAATATCACATGAAATCGGGCTTGTTGTCCTAATCATTGCCACCCTCAGTTTCAGTAGTCAGAAAAGGAAAATAAAAAATACAAAGTCCAATTGATAAACGAATCGATATCAAAAAGTTAAACGGACAGCTTACAACAAGTCCTACACGATTAGATCAGTTTAAAATATTTTTATGATGAATACAGGATTATTGAAAATGATATTGTAATGCCTTTGCCATTTTTAAATTGAAGTTGAAAACGAATAAGGAAATATTACGTTGCAGAATACGCACAATATTTTACCATTTTTGAAATCAAACAGAATTCAGACGGAAAAAACTGTAGCAAATAAATTTGCATAGACAAGTTCATATAATTTTTATCTAGACCAGACATAGTACATTAAGTTATCGAAAACTGATCCTTCAGATTAGGTGAGCTTCTTTGCATAAAGTATACTTTTGATTGCATAAATTTTTCAATTCCATTTTTATTGCGTCTGAGTCTAGACTAAGAAAATTGTATTTTGCTACTTAATCAGAATACTTAATAATGCTCTAGAAATGTCTGACAATTTGTAAAAAGACTCCCGAATTCAATATTCTTTAAGACATTTTAAAGGTTTACTTAAATGGATTTCAAACGGGAAATAAGATCCCTTGTCAAATAAGTACCTCACTTGTGTCATGAAATGACATCACACGTATTCTGCCTCTCATAGCTTTTTGTAGTATGAAGCAGTTTGACCAGTGTTTTTTATTTCATAAAAAGTGGACATTTTCTTCAGAAAATTATTTGAAACGTGCAATGGTACTGACGATATTGACCATTTTTTACTTGTCTGTACGCAGCAGCCTGGTATTGGGTGGAAGATCAAACAGATGCTAAATGAAATCTGTCATTTTTGCATGTCAATATTTTCCTGGCTCTTATATGCATGACTTTGTCAAAAAGTTTTATTAAATTGAAGTTCACCAACATCAACCTTTCTTTTTCAAGTCATTCAAACACAACCGTTTCGTTTCAACCACGCTAAACCAAAGAGTTTGACCTGACGACCAACGCCTCACATCACACATTCGCCATCACGTCACATACCCAATTGTAAAAACAAGCTGAAAAGAATCGCAGTGAACGTGACAATGATGACAGAATTGATATTTTTTAAACACATAATAAAATTAAATGAAGCCATCAATATCAGATATAAGTTTTTATCTCTTTCAAATGATAAAAACTGCAGCCAGTCCTTGATAACGTTTTAAAGCTACTGCTAAAGGTTTTGTAGTTCATAACTTTTTTCCTTCTCCTGCTCTCGTTACTTATATACTATCCATTTATAAGCTAAACATCCTACACTAATAAACTCCTTTTAATCAACTGCATTCCAACCGTAGAAGCTGATGATGATATTTTGAAATGAGTAGTGACAATAACTGATGATAGTTTGCATATTAATAATAAATCAATCCATTTTCTATCGTTTATAATTCTTATTAACATTTTTAAGTAGGCCATTCCAATTTGTAGTGGGACATTACACGTAAAATGATTGATCAATGCATATAAAAATTAATATGGAATGATAAAAGCAAGCCTAACTAACTTACCAAGCCAGTTTCTTTCTCATTCAATCCTTTCTTCCATAGTTTAAAA
>JAANSO010002209.1:0-14149 GCA_036507315.1 Lepidocyrtus fimetarius
GGGAGCAAGTTTCATATGGGAGCGAATATCCGGGGAGCAATATTCATATAGTAGCAAAAATCCGGGGAGCACTTTTCCTATGGGGGCAAAAATCCAGGGAGCAAGTATCCTAAGGGGGCATATATCCGGGGAGCAAATTTCCTATGGGAGCAGATTTCCGGTGGGCGCAAGTAGCCTAGACTCGAACAAATCTAATAGCATGCAATATTAATTAAGCGTTTTTAGTTTTTCTACAGAAAGATTTCTCAAGGTTAAATTTAACACTAGACTTTACATAGCTACTCAAAATCCTTCACAGTTACATAAACATTGAAGAAGCCTTTTATTTTTAGCTTATGTACATACCAGTAATAGCTGTTGTTTATTATGGAATATTATTTATATGTTCCTTGTGTGAAATTATGTTTTAGTTTTGCAAAAATCTTAAAATTAAAAATACTACCAAATACTGTACATCTAAATCTGTACTTTTTAATAATTTATGCAAGTGAATTCTTAGCCTTAGAATAATATGTAATACATTATGCTTGAACATATATTCATTCATTAATCATTTAGTTGAATAGTTTAAATATGTAGTTTTTCAATTGACAAGCGTACAAAGTTAATTTTATAATCTGCAATTTCAAATTAATTACTTTCGTTATTTATATTATAAACATAATTTTCAAGTTACCTATTTAATTATTAAATTGAAAGGGTGCTAAGAGATTTTTGCCCTGGCTTATCAAGATCCACCTGCGATTCCATTACTTACCATTTTGTGTTCGGCATTTAAATCAAATCTCATAGCTCCATTTATTTTCCTACTAAAACATAGCACTACTACTAAATAAGTTTTGAAATCATTTAGGTGATACCCATGATTTGATATGATTTCTTTTATGAAAATATAGGGGTGTTCGCACCCTCTTCATCTCAAATCCGAAACTATGGTATATCGTCTATCGTTAATACTCAATTTTTGTAGTTTATTAATTCTTTAATACAAATGAGCTTTGCATGAAAAGAGAAATATTTATGTAGATTAATTGAGACAACAATTTTATTACTCATTCTTGTGGGTATATTTTAAATAATGCAATGCATTCAAATAGTTTATTCTAAAAGTTGTCGCTTGTTTAATAAATAATATAATATTATCGGCATATTTTCTGTATTAAAAGGCAAATTAACTTTTCAAAGACATGGCTACAATTTACCCGAGGGGCCTGGGTGGTTCTTGTCTAAATGCTAAACAAAATCCAGTGTTCATCATATCGTTTTCTTCCGCTTCATCAGTTTTCACCCGCATTATAAAAGGTTTGGCTAATGCTAAAACAAAATAAATTAATATAGGTAATGGTTTTTCCAGATAAATGATTTACTATTTAAGGAGAGTTTGAAAATGGTACTTACATCTAACCATGTGTGGAGCTTCGGCGGATGCAAATGCAGTACCACAATATCGGTCATCAGTTTTTGGAGGAGTGACTGCTGCGTCTGTTTCTGTCATGATGAGAACGTAATCCATTCCACACATTGTTCCAACCGTTCCAGCTGCCCCAGCTGCTGGTGGTTCTCCAGTCAAAGCAAATGCTGTGGTTACAGCTTCGCCTTGGCAAGGAGACCACTTTTTAAATTAGAATTTTGTTAAATTAAATATTTACAAGTGCTATATTGTGCAAATTTGTTCATGTAGTTTTAATTACCACAATAGACCCAGCCCCATCCTCTGATCTAACGCACACTGTGTAATCTAAATCGGCCAAGTGAGGCGCCATAGGGTATCCTATCGAACAATAATGATTTCTTAGCATGTTAATAAAACCTAATCTACTTATCAATCTATCTATCTACCTAGAATTCTGACTTGCCCCGTCGCGGTGGTATGATATTGAAGGCATCCATCTGGTGCTATAATTTGAACATTGTAAATGTATGCAGTACAGATATATTAATTTTCTCAATAATATTTCACATAAGGATTAATACCCCTTAATAATGAATTGCATTCAATCAGCGTAGTGCGAATGTTCCAGTTTCTCGCAGTGTGATCACCACCACCATCAGTAATTACGCTTAATGTAATTCGATCACTGCTTCCATAATCCAAATACACTGTCAAATAAACGGAAAGTTATTCTGACATTGCTACATCATGAATTACGTAATGTTTATATTGGTATGTCATAAAATACTATGCTGGCCAGAGAGATCTCCACATAAATTTGGAGGTGCTGTCCCGCTCACTCCATTAATACTCAATCTGTCTGTATTGCATTGTCCTGTAACGGCATCCGCTACAGCAATATTAAATTGTATAAAATCTAACCTCAATTGACAAACATTTGAATTGGGCTACAAAAATAAAAGAGATACATATAAGTCCGCATGGATCAATATAGATGACATGGATAAAGTATTGGAGATTTTCAAATCCTTCATTTAAATTTGAAATACCTACTTACTTTTGGAATTCTGACATTGCAGGTCTCTAGCCCATCTGGCGTAAATGCTTCAGGGTGATTTCTGTTCCTAAAATTCGTATTATTTTGAGTTATTACGGATTCACAAGTTGCTGTAACTGTAAGAAATAAAATTAGGTGAATATATTTTAAGAGCAACCTAAATAAAATGCATTTCAGTTCGGTGATAATCAATGAACTTTAAAGCTATAAGAATATTTTACCAATGCAGCACACTCCAAACCCATTGGCGCAAGATCCCGAAGCGATCCCTCCAGCATTGCGACATTGATTGCTTAAAATGATTAAAATAGCTTAGCAAAATAAATCTTCCCATGCATTCGAATACCAGATACAGGGGAAAATAAAGTATGTATATAATTTACTTGGTGAAACAGGTTCCAACCGAATCGGGAGAATCAGGAATACATGGTTGATTAGATATACGAACAATAGAAAACAATGGAAAAACTGTAAAAATCACAACACTACTGTTGTTACTTTCGCTTATATGACGCAACAAACTTCACTTATAATGCTTCCTTGAAATTAGGTATTTTTATACTGCTTACGTCTTGCGCTTCTGTCTAAATCGTTGCTTTGAGATGTTTTACTTATTCCATTAATTCCGAAACATTTTGCATTTTCAGCGAAACACTGTAGTAAAACGAAAGTTACAAGGAGAAAATAATTTTGGTAATGCCTTTTCTTCCATTTCGTCTCCATTTTCCGATTTACACAAAAAAAACAAAGTCAGATTTTAAAGTATTCTTAGTTAGGGATTCAATTCAATAATCTGGGCCATCAAATGAGAGAGTCATCCTGATTTGCATTTCAATTTATATAGGAGGGCGCGACCTGAATCGATTCTGCAAAGTGGGCACAGGGCAGTAGTAGATAAGAAAGCAAATTTATTTTCTCCGCGTGATTCTTTGAAAGCTTTAAGTTTCATACTGTCAAAGAAGAATATACTTTGCCAAATCGTTAAGTTCTATTGTTGGGATTAACAATCCTACTATGTATTGCTCAAATGCATCGCAATTTCTATGTAGTCAATCAAACAATTGAAAATTCCTTTTGATTCGGACTAGTGTTCGTTAATAAGGCACCAACAATTTTCACTTTGAGCCAATTTATTGTTATATTGTACATATCTGATCTGAAATATTAAGGAACAGCTCATTCACTATATTTTAATAAGCAATATATGTATATGCATTTTTCAAAGATTGGATAGTGCAATTTTTGTGGCATCCCTGACTTGAGAAAGAATTTTTGTACTACTTGTCATGATGAGATTTGTAATTATAACGCAACTTAGGGATTATTTTAAAATTGCTACAATTATTTTTTAAATGTTTGAAGCATCAAAATCCAAGCAACTTTTCAAAGAATCCAACGATACAAACGATGATACTCTTTAATAATGAAAGCCATGAAAATCACATGCTACCTTTAGTCGTAATTTACCTAATAAAACTATAACCACTTTTCCTTACCAGCTTTCATCAAAGAGAAAGTAAAATTCAGTACAAAGTACAGATAATAACAATTGTGTTTACTAATTGAAATGTTTCATAATTAAGAAATTTATAACTTGACCTTTCTATTAAGGAAAAAGTTGAACACTTTTATAAGTCTTCTTTACGTCAAATCAAACAGCAACGCATTTTTTCACCATAACTCATTGTTGGCTTCTTCATTAATTTTTGCATTGACATATTACTTACATGAAACTTTGCAAGGCTAGATGAAATTTTATTGCTAATTTCATTACATCAAGATGGACAAAGTTAGGAAGCCTTATAATTCTTCTATAAGTTTTATCAGTTTATGGTAATGGCTTCAAAGTGGACTACATTTTTGCAAGCGCTAGAATTTTCTCCAATAGTAATCAGTAATCCTATTAATATCATTGACTTTATAAATATCCGATGTCATGAGATGCCAACAATCAGTTATGTTTCAGTGACTTTCGCCAACATTTTTCATTTTCCACACGACTTTTTGCTTCTGTGATTTTTCCCCTTTAGTTATAGAAATAATTTTATTTTATACAAGTTTTAAAAACTATTTTTGTTGTGTTATTTTTTAGTAAATCTTTTAATTTTCATTTGAAGAAAATAGTGCAAACTATAAAACGAATCAAAATGATTCCACTAATTTTTCTTTTAGCCATGCATGTTGTGGCAATGAAAGTGTTTAAGAAAACATCACCCAATGGTAAGTGTAGCAATTTGATCCTCATTGTGTTATAATGTAAGATTGAGCACAAAGATATAAAGAAGAATTTGTCAATCAATTCTCGCGGATCAAACATCTTTCTCTGTTGTATATAGTTTGAAGATGACTAGAGACTTTTCTACTCGTCGAATATTTCGGGCGAATGAAATGATTGATTCACTTTCTAAATATATATGATCGAATCTGACAACAATGATATTCAAAATCAATGCATACTTTCATCCATACAAAATATCAAGATTAAGGCATAAATAAACGCATTGTTTATAATTAAACAGGAAAGATAACAGTGTACCTGCCAACAAGGGATTTTGTGGATCGACTTGATGGTGTTTGTGATCCTGTAGACGGTATTGTCGTTGTTGATAACGATTATTTGAAAGACCGAAGGATTTATGGTACTGTTCAAACAACTTTTCGATATGGTAGAGAAGAAGATGAAGTGATGGGCTTGAAGTTTAGGTCAGTGCATTTCAAATGAAGAATTGTATGAAGAACATGTTTTAAAATAAATTATAGGTATATAATCTTAATCTCTATCGGTATTTTCCTTTAGTAAAACTATGACATTGGTAAAAGACCAAGTTGTTCCTCCTCCGCATGGGAAAAAAGGTCAAAATCAGTCGGAACTTTCTCCAATGCAAGAAAAACTTTTGAAGAAATTGGGAGATGCAAATGCATTTCCTTTCACCTTCACCTTGCCGGACCTTGCTCCACCCAGTGTAACGTTGCAACCTGGGGAAGCGGATGTGGGCAATCCATTGGGAGTTGAATACGAAATGAAAGCGTTTGTTGCAGAAAATGACTCAGATGTAGGGCATAAGAGGTCTACTGTTTCCCTTCGCATCAGAAAAGTTCAACATGCTGCATTAACCAGGGGTCAAAAACAGCCCTCAGTATTGGTAACAAAGGGGTTCACTTTCTCTGCTGGAAAAATCAATTTGGAGGTAACCTTGGACAGGGATATTTACTATCATGGGGAAGAAATGTCTGCAAAAGTGATGGTTTCCAATACTTCGAAAAAAGCTGTTAGGAATATTAAAGTAATGGTAATTCAGCATTGTGAGGTCACAATGGTTAATGCACATTTTACTAGAACAGTGGCGCATTTAGAGACTAGAGAGGGCTGTCCAATCACGCCAGGAGCAAGTCTGACTAAAACGTTCCAACTGAGACCTTGCGCTGCTAATAACAAAGACAAAAGAGGAATCGCTTTGGACGGGCATTTGAAAGTAAATCACTGAGCTAATCGGATTATGTAAATAATCTTATGTTATTAGGTTTCTCCAAACAAAGGCTTGCAATTTTTAATGAATGTATGACTGTCGTAATAGGATGAAGATGTCAATTTAGCGTCCACAACTATGGTGCCAGCTAATCCGAATGATGCCTTAGGGTTTGTGATTTCTTATTCCCTTCGGGTAAAACTTAATTTGGGGACTTTGGGTGGCGAACTTCAGGCAGATTTGCCATTCAAACTAGTCCATCCCGGGCCAGGTACAGTAGAGAATTAAGTATGGCTTGCATTATCGGCAGAGAAAGTAAATAATTTTTATCATTTCAGACGTAGCTGAAGATATAAAAGATGTGGCTTCAAAGCAAAAATCGAAGGACAGGACAAAATATGAAAAACAATGCTATGCAAAGGATGCGGATGAAGAGGACAACATAATTTTCGAAGACTTTGCAAAACTTCGCATGAGCATGAGCGAAATTGATTAATTGCAAAGTCATGCTTTCATTTAAACTTTCTTTTTTGCAAAATTAAAATCTCCAAGTACGATAAGGCGCTTGCTATTAATTAATTTTATTTCTTATTTGCAGTTAACTGTTACGTTTCTTATAATTTCTGTTTGTGCAAATAATGATTTCCTTTTAGGAATGAAGAGTTTGGTTTTGTTGCTTTTTGTCAAATAAATATGCAATTTTTGCCATAACAGAAAGAAGCTTAACACCGTTTTTGATAAGTATTAAAATGTGCCACTTTGATAAGCATTTTCTTCATTCTTATCGATGATAAGTTATCATAAAAGCGAACCTGTCATAGCATGAAGAGTGCATCGAGAATTTATGCATTTTGCATATCACATTGCCTGAAAAAAGGGAGGGAACGTGCGTCACACAGCTCATATGTGAAAAAAGCACAACAAAAAAGCATATTTTTGCTCAGACAAAAGAAATGACAAGCAAAACAAAAAATAACTTTCTCCACCAGTTTCCTAATTGACTTGACAGGTGACAGTTAATTGTCATATTATAGCATCAAAATGAGAAGAGGCCGTGGAGGAGGCGGAGGAAATCGTTTGAAAGTGGAGCCTGCCAAGAATCAAAGTAAAATTACTCAATTTTTTACAAGGGGAGCTGCAGGACAAGGAAATTCTTCAAATGCAGGACCTTCCCGACCTCTTTTTCGACAAACAAGTCTGTTGGGAACATCTTCAAGAACGAATATTCAAGTTCCTACCACACCGGTGGACTATACTGATGTTGAGGGGGAAATAGAAGTATTGACTCCCCCTCCGAAGGAGCCAAAGGAGCTGGTTATACTTTCTTCTTCGGAATCGGACGATGACAGTGGCCAGAATAATGTTCAAAAGGATGAAGAGAAAGAGGGAAATAATCAATCCGTTGTAGAGTTGAGCGAAGAAGCTTCCAAGGATCCGTGTAACAACGTTATCATACCGGAAGTTACTGACAAAGTGGAAAATTGTCATGAAGAAATAAAAAGTAAAGATGTTGATGCTCACAGTATGACATCTGATTCTTCTGGGGATGAAATTCTGTCACAGATTGACATTGAGGAGGTGGTGCGGTTATCACAAAGTTCAGAAGATTGTTCCAAGAATGAGAAAACAAGGTGTCCTTCAGTATCTCCGTCTTTGCTAGATGAAATGTACATAATAGATCAAGAAACGGTACCCCAGAGTACAACAGAAATAGGTGCCGTGGCTAGTAGTTCTACACAGAAACCACCAAAACGGTCTCCAAGATCTCAAGTCAACAAGTTTTCGCCAGTGAAGCATTTAAGAATGAAGAGGACGAGTTCCCAAGCCTCGTTAGACAGTAATTCTCCCTTCAAAACACCAACAAAGGCAACTAATAGAAATAGTGATGGTGGTACTACTACTGCTTCGACACCAAATGGAACCCAGTTTAAGAAAAAATTGCAGTTTGATTCACCTCCGTCAGGAAGTGGCAGGGGAAACCGATACTATTTGAAAAATTTTATGTCAATATTAACGGAGGTGATAAGTGACTCATTTCATTCCCATTTGATTAACGACGACGACCACAAAATGGTTCAAAACTTTACTTTTCTATCATTAGATGCTCAGAGTTTGTATGTAAGACTGTTTCAGAGAAAGTGGGACTGGAAACCAATTAATAAACTAAATAATAATTACAAAGAGCTTCCCCCAGATTTAACCGAACTATGTAGTGAACTGCTGCGTGGAGGTTTCTTTGAGCAAATTTCGGCAGCAAATGCATCCTTGGAAGATGTTTTGGATACATTGGATCTAGTCAAAACAAACAACTTGGCCAAGAAAATGATGATAAGCACACAAAAGAAGACAAAAGAAGCAATTAGGGAAGCCTTGTTGATAAAAGTGAAGAGCCAAAAAACGCTTATGGGTGGAAATGGAGTCGCCGCAGCTTTAAAAACCGCTTTGGCTGAACTTGGACAAGCAGTTCGTGTTTCACAGGGGTCAAAAACTCTCTTCTCAAGACTTTTTATTTTGTATTCTCCCCCGGCATACTGGGACGTTGAGCAGGACCAAGCTTCCAACCAATTGCTTATCATTTTACTGAATAATAGAGGCCAAATGCTATACCCATCATATAAAATAAGCAAATCTACTGTAATTTTTAAGGACAGACAGGAATTGATAAAGTTTCACGAAATGTTTTCTCTGCATTCTAATTTGATTGCCTTTATAGAAGCAAAAGACTGGGAAAGTTGTGTGGAGCTCGCAAATACTGCATCCGCATTATTTCAAAAGTTATTAAATCAAAGCGATATAATTGCTCATGATAGCAGTTTACCTCGCTATTTACGAATTTACACTGCCGGTTCAGTGCTT
Source organism: Lepidocyrtus fimetarius (assembly GCA_036507315.1). Taxonomy (NCBI): domain Eukaryota; kingdom Metazoa; phylum Arthropoda; class Collembola; order Entomobryomorpha; family Entomobryidae; genus Lepidocyrtus; species Lepidocyrtus fimetarius. The sequence continues at coordinate 8,774 of JAANSO010002209.1, forward strand.
TGTCACACGTGTTGGATGGGAGTAGATGGTTTTCAGAAATTGAAAAGGTTTGCTGAAGCTAATGAACTTTTAAATATAATCCTTGGCCAATCAATTTACCTACCAAATTATCGTGGAAGGTGTTGGGAAAGATTATCAATAAATTCGGGGCATTTAAAGAAAAAGAGAGAAGAAACGTGCTCATTGTTGGAAGAAGCTCTTTCTGATAAATATTTGCAGGAAAATCACAAACTCATTTTGGGTCAAAGATTGCAGAAACTAAGAGAGGCTATGAAAGCAACTAGTTCCAAGAAACAAAAAGGGCCTTCTACGAAGAAGAAAGTACAACCTAAAGGACGTACAAAAGCTAAAAGTAGAAAGAAATATGTTGATGAAAGTAGTTCTTCTGGAGAAGACAGTGATACTGGCGACAATGGGGTGGATTTTATAGATGACAATGCAACTCAAGTTATCACAGTGGAGGAGGAAGGAGACTCTTGTCCCGTTCAAATTCTAACATTAAAACGTCAAGTCCCAACGCGAACAATTACTGGAGAGAAAATGTAACGTTTTTAACCTTGTCTTTCTTTATCCTTATGCAGAGTTGTTTAATTTATTTTGACTAATAATTAAATTTGACTTTTGATAGGGATCGGGGACCTGGCTCAATGGGCAAATCAATATTTATTAGTAAGCAAGATTCTACAGGATCTAATAGAATGTCATCAGTAGAACAACACGCAATTCATTATTACTTGGAAAATCAAGGGTACACAGAAGGACTACATGGAGAAGGATCTACAATCGTCACTTTATACGGCCTTTTGTTTTGGGATATAATATTTTATGACGACTTGACAGACGCCTTTCATAACCGGTATCAAGCTTTCCCGTTGGATCTCCACTTTGATGACTTTTATCTTCGAAGAAAAGACTTGATTGAAGAAAAATTGCAGCTAATTCGACAAGTTCTTTCTGTAGAAGAGTTGTGCCAAGTTGTGGATGAGATTTGGCAAAAGCACGAAAATAAACTCAGTATTGTCAGTTGGTCTTTATTTGAAAATAATCTAATTGGACTGAAAAGCTTAATGAAAGCAATGGGAACCGGGATGATAGCAAGCCTGTGTGAACGATTGGCGAAAAACTATAGATATTTTTCTAGCGGATTCCCAGACATTGTTTTGTGGAATGAACATGAAGCAGGAAAAGTTTTATTTGTTGAAGTCAAGGGCCCCGGAGATTCGCTAAGACCTAAACAGGAACTCTGGTTAGAATTTTTAATTGAAAGTGGAATCCCGGCGGAAATCTGTCTTGTCAAAGGTATTTATGTGTATGCATCGATTAATTTTTGGACATGATTAGTATTTATTCACGTCAACGCAATGTCTTGTTTTTTTGCAGCTGTCAGCAATAAAAGAATTCGACTGGATGCGTAGGAATCCATCCCAAGGAAAATGAATGAATCCAGGATGATTTGGAGCTTAATCCGTTGGCATTGACTTTGAAGGAGTTTAAATCTCACAACTACTGACTTACGCTTATAAAGAAGTACAATGTAATTCTGTTGATACTCGGTTTTCATAAAATGTATGTGCAATAGCTTTTTAACCTCGAGTTTCAATGATTTATATACATTCCTTGAGATGAATGTTACAGTTTTTACGCAAATTCTCTTCCTTGTGTCTTACATTCTTAAATGAATGAATATAAGGAAGTTTTAGCAAAAAGTCAACTTTAAAACTTTCTTGTGTACTTTCTTTTTATATAAGCCTTCCTGCTCTTTCGTCATATTGACCTTTTGTCTTGACATTTTGACCAGAATGCAAGGAGTGATAAGGATGATTAAAAATAAAAAAAATGAATAAACAACCCTGTGATTAAAAGCATTTTAAGAATTATTTGCGATTGTCCTTGCAGAAATGTTATGCATAATAGTCAACTCATATTAGTGAGTATAATCTCTTGTTTATCAGAGAGTGAGTACATCACATCTATGCAAAATTTGTGTTTCATACTGTTCATACTGTACCTATTAGAAAACCAACCAACAACATATAAACAGCTCATAGAATAGCCATATGATGACAAGCAAACAGACAGACATATGTTTAGTCTCTTTAAATCCCATTGTCAGGCAATCCCTTCACTTGCATTGCATTGTTGCAAAATTCTATGATGAAATGAATTTCAAAAAGTCTTGGCAAAGAGCCGATATCGATATCATATCAAATGAAGATAGAAGTTACTAATGAGAAATGCTTTTACAAAATGATCTGATTAAAATAATGTGACTGTTTAAAAAAATTGGACAAATAATATAGTGATTGCATTAAACCGTAAACAATGAAACTGTGAACATGTTTTAGTTTGAAATTTGGAATTTAAAGGGACCTGCGTGTTCCGCCGCAGCTAATTTGTTAAATGGAATTATTTGTGAAAGGTTCCCTTCATTATTCAAGCAAGTTTCAATTTAAATAGGGTAAGTGTAAAGTAATTTACATTAACTAGGATAATTAGGTTAGTTAAAATCATATTTGCATTAATTGTGGTCAAGAATGTACGCAAAGATATAAAATAGCATGTCAAATTAAATTGTCAGTCTCCACCAAGCACCAAACAAGTCAAACTCTTAAAGTTTATAGTACAGGTTTTTAAGGTATTTGCTACGATATTAAGCACAAAAGAAAATGCGAGCTATATAATCTTATTAAATTGCGCAATCAAAATGTTCTTTATAACTCGTTTATAACTGAGAATTGTCTGGTGACAGTCAAAGGTGACTCTTGTTGTTGTGTTTGACAAAGGTTTATAGTCTGGAGAATAAAAAATCTGTGACTGGTACTTGTCGTCCCGACCGGTCAATACTTTTTCGCAAAGTTTAATGAAAGTTTAAATGGCGTTGTGCAGCGTATATGAAGCTATGTATTTTGTATTTAGTGAATCGCAAATCAAGGTGGTTACTTTTACAATTAATCCAAGAGTTGCAGTAAAACTAGTTTATGCTTTGTTTCCATTTCCATTGCCAAATTGCAGTAGGATACGAGTTAAGATCATGATCATGGGGTTTGACATGAGTAAGGTCATGAATGTCCAGTAAATAAGAACAAGTTTAAATTCACACTAAACTAATGCTAAGAGCAACAACTTTAATTTAGGATGATCATTTTTGTTTTAGGATGAACTTTTCACTATCATGCTTCATTCTTGATCTAAACACATCCAAACACAGTTGGAGAAAATAACTGCCTGATTTTGTGCCATTATTTGTAGCAGAAATACAAATCTAACTATTTTTTCAAAATTTTTATTGGTTTTATAGGACAATCAATTTAATCTACGCTCAACCGAAAAAAACACTTAAAAGTCATAACATTAGCGCTATACGAAATTCAGAAATCATAAATTGTCAAGTTCTTCATATGTGACGACATGCCATTGCAGCCCGATTACAATCGTGGAGATAGCAGAAATCTTAACATGAATTCGGAAAGCAACTCAGGAAGTTCACTTGCCAGGGGTGTTTTCAATTCTATGTTGGCAGAATATCTTGGCGGCCCAACTTATCGAGTGAAGTGGTCAGACCATTATAACAATGCCTGGATATTTGAAGGATGTGACGCAATTGCCACACGCGAAGGAACGCATAACTTATTCGAACATTTACTTGCTTCCAAAGTAAGTTGAGAATTTAATATTTTTACATGTTGGAAATCGGAACTTTTTGTTAAATTATTTATTACATCAATTATTTATTATCAATAGGAAGTTGTGATGACAAATACGAAACCTTCGTTCAATCAGAATGTAAATTTGCCTGATTTTGAATTTGGAAATTTGACCAGTACGGAGCAACGCCGGTATGTTGTGTCCCTACTCATGGCACAACTAGAACTTGCGTCAGCAGTATGCATGGAATCTCCTATGTTTGGACTTATTAGAAAACGTCTCTTAATTATTTATCGAATTTTACATGCATTGCATTCCAAATTTCACGACAATGTTCAGAGTTTCCAGTCAATAAACTCTCAAACTGCCACAGGGAGGTCTCCAACTTCTCATAACTCGGAGCCAACTTTTATTGTCTCTGCGACAAGGTCTTCTACCTTTGCTGGCCATTATGACCGGTCTCGTACTGGAACGGATACACTGGTAGAACTTGGCGTTCGTACTGGACTAAGTTTATTATTTAACATTCTCAAATTAAACTGGATTCAAGAGACTGCCCAAGCTAGTCTATGTACGGATGTTCTCAAAACGGCGGCTGACGTGCTGTGGTCCCTTCCACCACTTTCACTTTCAAATGAAAGAAAAATTCCTAGATTGGGAGCTCAGAGTTTAAGCGAAGTGAGCGGATTTCTCAAAGACTCCGTAATGCCAACCTCTGGTGCTAATTTAGAAAGTTAGTTCATTCGTACATACAAAATTACATATCTTGTTAATATTATCTTTATCTATATGCAAAAATAACTAAAACTAAATATACCAAATGACATTGCAATTTTTGTTTAGGTCGCATTTTAAGTGCTGAAATATTATTAGCATTGGCTCTTCAGCGAGGAACATTGCAGTATCTGCTGGAATGGATTGAGATGGCTTTAAAATGTTGTGCATCATGTCACGACAAACTCCTTATTGTTACACGTCCCGTATTAATTTCTGCAATTGCCGTTGTTCGTCAACGACCAGAGTCAGAGATTGACAATATCGCAGATTCATTCATACAAGATGATCATATGGATATCTATGATGCCGCAATACTTCTCATGAGAGAACTGGTGGAGAAATCGTCATTGTCAATCTCTCCATCGTCGGTGGTAGAAGGAGCTACAGTAGTAGACACCCCACACCAAAATTCCAAAAGCCTTCATGAAACTGAAACATTTAATCCAATTAGTCATCATAACAATGCAGCTATTAACAGAATATCACAAGAAAGCAGATCTGCTCAAGTGTTTGTATGGGGGAGCAATTCATCATACCAATTAGGGGAAGCGGGACCTGATCGAGTTTCACAGCCTCGCCTTGCTCCAACCTTTACCGACATTGAGAGCGTGGAAGCCGGGCAATATTGTACATTTATCGTCAATGCTAATGGAACATTGAGCGCTTGCGGCAAGTCAGCTTACGGACGTTTAGGTTAATTTACATTAATTCTGCTGTGAAAGAGTCAATACTATTTATGGACGACAAATATTTGAATAACTATGCATATTTTTATTACTGCTTTTTTGCTTCACCAGGTCTAGGAGATTCAAGCAATCAACCCACGCCCAAGCAATTACCTATTTCAAGTGAAGTCAAGTTCAAATGTGTATCCTCATCAAAAGGATCCGATGGTCATACACTCGCATTAACCCATGATGGGGTAGTTTACGCATGGGGTGATGGGGAATCAGG
>JAANSO010002210.1:0-14147 GCA_036507315.1 Lepidocyrtus fimetarius
CATTCCGGGCTACATTTCAGACAAGATTGGATCATTCATTGCTTGCAATGCCAGTGAGATAGAAAGGTACTCATTTATTCTTCAAAATAAGTAATTAAATTTAGATAAATAATTGGTTAAATTACATTCTAGACAACCAACCCCCTTCAATCTCCCGTTAATTAGCATATCTGCGTCAGCTGAAGAACCGGAAGTCATAAATGGCAGAGAGTTCCCCGATCAATTGGAAAGTTTAATTGCGGTAAACTCATCCAACACGTTTGAAACCCAACTCCAAAGCTCTCCAACAATACAAAACGTTTTGAAAGACAATCTCTGGATGAAAGCTTTATTTGAGAGGATCTGTTCTTATAATACTTCCTTTTACGCGATTTGTTACGACAATAAAACTGAAACTACTACAATGGCAAGTGTTTCTGAGCTTCCAGAATCTCGTGAAGAAACAACAAAAAACGAATTTAGTTTCGAACCAAGTTCATCTTTACTTAGACAAGATATATTGGATGAATATGTAGGATCTCCTGAAGTTGGTCAATTTTCATTTGCGGAAACAACTGAAAAAGAGTCCGATCAGTGTTTATCAATGCTTGAGGAAATATGCTCGGCTACTAGCCATCCACTTTGTAATAACATGGGCTTTAGTGGTTTAAATTAAAAAGATCCATCATTTTTGCTCATAAATGTTTACAATTTATTTAAATTGACTAATTAATTAAACCTTTTTTGTAGAAACTGCCCTACATTTGCTAACTGTGTACTTTATAATCAATTTACAATAATAAAATCTTACAATATTAACTAAAATTATTGCAACATCGATTAAGAACAAATACAAAGCAAAAATGCCAATATGGGACCTCATGCTAATCCTCCCCACCTTAATTACTTTACTCTTAGCCTCCTCAAACTTATCAAACTGATCATCTTTATAATACTGTCTACTCTCAATTGAAAACCCAAAATCATAAAATCCATTTTCAAAAAGCATAGAATTCAACTCCTGCGCTTTCTTTTTTCCATACCCCCAAATCCTCACATTTCTTGCAGCTTTCAACTTTAAAGAAATGTCCTTAAACAAATCATACACTTTACAGATATGCGAATCTTCATAAAATTTAGTCCCAACTGAGCTACCCCCGTATTGATTATTCATGTAATGCCCGATAATTATTTTATTTTCCGTTAATTGCTCCACTCTCTCTTTTAAACTGTCTTTTACACTTCCAAAGGTAAAAAACGATTTAAAAGATTTTCCGGGAAACTCGGCCATGAATCGATCTCCAATTGTATGAGTAAATGAAGAAAACACCGCAACAACGACCTGTCTGGGATAAGTAGCAGGGACCAGAAAGCGGTATCCCATTGCTCCAAACAGGGAAGTAATGGATGGAAGGTCAACTAGTTTAATAGCGCTTGTTGAAATTAAAGATTGGTAAATATAAGAAAATAGCGCAAGCCAAGTTAATACAAACCAGATTAACTTTCTCGAATGACTTTGCCCTAAAGCGACTCCAAAAAATGCCAGAATAAACTGCACCCCTTTCCATCCATTTTTATTCAAAACAGAGTAAATTATTCCCGCCAGAATAATCAATCCAACCTGGGGCAACGTGATTATAGAAGAGAAAGTCCAGTCAAGTGACGAGAGAGAATATCGAGTCATGCAAGACATGAGCTGAAGTCTGTTTTCCCCCACAGGGGAGTATGACCCCCTCGTGAGAAGTATTTCCGTTGGAGAAGAAGACCACTGACCTTCCCAGTGTTTCATTTGGAGGAACCATTCTTGTGTTTTCAAGTCTTCTTCTAAAAATCTTCGTTCTTGGATGACGGTTACGTTAAGAATATGCTGAAATCTAGCCAAAATACAGATTTCCGGGATGATGCATAAAGGTTTCCGGTAGTATCGATTTTGTAAAGATGTTCCCAGGTCAGCATCTTGAAAGCATTTGTCCAGAACTAAGGATTCCTTTCGTTGTTTTATAAGAACTTTCTTTCCGTGACCATGGCCGTTAACAGTGTTGTGTAACCACAGGACCTTTTCCAGGCTGGAGCCGGAAGTGTTTCCAATATGCAAGTTTTTTTCAGGGCAAAAATAACAAAACAGTCCGATAATTTTATCATCAAAGAATATTATCCCAGCTTGGAAAGGTGTAATTTCCGATAATTTAAAAATAATTTCAGTGAATTGAGAAATAACGGGATTATCTAATGACACGTTATCCAGTTGAATGAAGAACAGTGCATTGTCCAAAGTTCCAAAACCGGAGCGGTGGATTGCCATTGCCGTATCTTCGGAACCATTTGTGAGTAAAATAAAAATCGGTTGGCAGTCTGTTCGATATTTAAAGAGGGCAGTTCGAAAAAACCGTGTTTGTAAAGTGAAAGTGAAATCGTATCGGATTTCATCCAATTCAAAATTGTCGTTTAGTTGATCCACGCTTCTTATGATGACTGGATTAGAAATTGCACGATTATTCAACAAGATATCTAGGCCGCTTTCATTTTCTGTTACGTTTAAATTGGAAGTTATAAAATGAAGTGTGTAGTTTGACTTATCAATGAATAAAGGAAATGGGGATACAAAAATAAGAAAAATATGAAACTGAAAAAGAAGGAGCCAAAAATAATTTAAAAGCTTGCAACAATATTTCATTTTGTTTTTGTATTGTAAGTTCTTGTAACCTTTACTGTTACATTAAAACTGGCTTAAAATTTTGAGAGTACAAACTGCAAGTGAAAGTATTCTGGTGTGTAAAAGAATTTTACAATTTATCTCATCGATACCGATACTATTTTCAGTAAAACTTTTAATGATTACCCATCATGATAATGACGTACAAAGTGGAAAAGTTTTACCGACATTTTTTGGATAAAAGTATAAAAAGTTTTCTATGATAAATGTTTACTTTAATGTTGAGCAATTAACCGTAAACTAAAAACTATTAACTTTATTTTAGTCCTCCAGTTTAAGACAAATATTTTGTACAAACTTTATATTTTAGCCAAGCAAAGTTTTCTTGTAAATGTTAATGCTTACTTTTAATTATAGTTACATTTGTCTTAAAGTTCTAAACTTGTAGGATTACAATCATGCAACAATCTTAAGCCAATTATTAGCTTGAATATTGCCAAAAATAATTTACATTCCGTGAAAATGGATTTTGCGTTACGTGGCCTCGTCGTAGCATAAATGAATCACGTGAATAACAAAGATAATCAAATAAAAATACTTTACACAGAATTATGTAGTATCACTTACCGCCAAAGCCAAATACAGTTCAGACAATATTGTTGGCATCCTGGTAAACATTTACCATGATGAAGCTCATGAAACTGTATTTATATTTAATTTACATTATGAGCTAGTCAAGTTTTTCTATAGTGCACGCGCATAACCATAAAGTAGTAAATTACATTAAGCTACCATAAGAGCTTTTTAAAGTTGACTATTTGCAAAGGAAAGAGTCAGGATTGTTAGTCACTGGCTTAATATTCTTTATAAAATAACTGCAGAAATGGAGCAAGCTCGCTTTGTTGCCATTAAAACTAGTGTTGTATTATTGATAAACTAGAACATGAAATACTTTATGAAGCAGTTTATTGTTAATTTTCTTACTTTGCATAACGTATTCAATCTTATCACAATTAACATTTTTTCTTTCTCATCTTTCTACACGTGTAAGCCAATCATGCATTTAATTAATAGCTTAAAACACTAAAGTAGCTTCACTCGGTTTTTATATCAGCAATTTGGCTAGACTTTATTCATTTGAATATTTTATTCACTTTTTTAGTCTAGCTAGCCAGTGAAAGTTTTTTTATACTCATGGTCCGAATATAAAAATACAATAATAATTAAACCTGCTTATTAAAAATTTGCCTATCTGCCATAAAATTTATTTAAATTTATCAAGACTAAGTTTTATTCTAATTTGCATACATGCAGAACTAAACGCCATTAAATTGGGTAACTGCTAGAATTCGAACAAAAATGGCAAAATGTTCTTAACTTTAAACATAAACTTTGAACTTTTAAGCTTGAACTTTAAACGCATGTTTACTACTTTTTTAAACGAAGATAGACAGTGGTCTTTCTTCGTTTTTGTTTTGCTTTGTTCTGTCGAGACTAACAAGCCGAAATTGTGATTTCGACTTCTCATTGATTTCCCCACTTTAGTTTTCCAACTAATCAGACTTACCTATGACATATTATGACCTTATTAAAGTAGGAAAATGGAGGTAGAACCTCTACTATTTTCTGTTAAGCTTACAAATATCTTCTGGTTTTATTTACTTAATAAAATTACATAATAGATTTGTTACGACGATATTTAAGTGAATTTTTTGATCAATAATTTTATTGCTTTTACCTAGCTCATCAATTAACTTTCACTTGTCTTTTCAAATGTCTCTGAAGTGATATAAATAAAATTGGAACAACATTTTTCCAGTTGCGATTCACAATTTGGCTACAGCTAAAAAAGCCCAGCCAACGCTATTTATAATCATGATTGTAATTTTAAAGCACTCAAAACTAGTCAAATTCATTTCCAACACAGCTAAATTTTTCAGATCGATTTCATTTCGTCTGATAAAAACAGAATCCTCTTTTATAATTTTCCGGGATGAAAACCTACGCGAAAACAAAGAAAACGATGCTACTTTCACATCAAATACGTTCTTTTGCTCATGCTCCAAACAGTAATCGCGAAAAAGTCAGGAGTGTTAACTTCAGTGGAAACAAAAGCTGCAATTTCAGTCCTCGTATCTCAGACAACTTACGCAGCAAGTATGGAAATAAGCCGGGCGCATGGTGGGCATATCGTGTCGTTTTTGGACGGACTCTTTAAATTTGACAGGATGTTTCGTAAATTTGGTAAGAAATTAGTAAAAGGCAACAAGCCTGCGTTGTAACTAGTTCGGTAAATCAAGATTTTGCATATTTTTTGCAAGTTTTTTAAAAAATTATATAATTCCAGATCAAAGAAAGCAATATAAAGAAGAAAAGCAAGGGTTGCACGCAAAACTGAATGTTTGCCTGGCTTATCTCATGCTACTCCTGTACTTATTTCGAGGGATTGGATACACCTGGATTCACTGGAAGAAACCTTGCATTCCCACAATTCTTGGATATTGGATACTGCCAGAATGTTCGCAATTTGGTAAAGGTACAATACAAGATGGAACTACGCCATTAACTTTGCTAAAACTACTGCTTTTCTTAGGGAATTATTGCATAGCTAGTGCGGGTATTTGGGCATGTGGCGTTATAATAATCCTTATTCAAATCCTGGGCACAATGTCCCTGCAAGAAATACTTCGTCAGTTTTGGTTCCTTGTAAAAACTGAGCTAGTGAGAGGTCCTGAGATTGGTAATGCTTTTCGGGGAATTCAGATATCTGGCTTGTTACTCAATTTGACAATTAAAGGACCAAACACATTCCTAATTATTGCAATGATATCAATGTATTCAATCCAAGTAACCCCACTGGTCAGACTGGAATGGGAAAAATCAGATTTTGTTGTTGTTCAAGGCTGCCTAACCATCTTTGTTTTGTTGATTGTAATCCTCTTGATGTTAGTTTTGTTAGAAGGTCTGGCAAAAGTTTACATTGAGTCTGGATTGCTCCACAAAAAATTACGGGCAATGTCTCCAACTCGGACATCAATACCAAAGCAGGCAAATTTGATTGATGGGGAAAATGAGACAATGTTCAAGGTTATAAATGAAAGTAAATACATTCATAAGCTTGCTAGATCATGCCCTTATATAAAAATCAAATTCGGCTCGATTTCGTCGATCGGTAATTTCATCGAAAGATCTACGGCATTGATTTGTGTAGATTTTGCAAATGGACTTGCGGTACAAATGCTTTTGTTAGCGTCTAAATAAAGTAACATTTCTCTTTTTTCCTTAAAAAGCTGTATAAGTTTAGAAAAGCATTAAATTTGAAATCTTCACTGCGATTACAGCTTACTTTCTATTTCTGTTTTGGGTCAAGGAACAGCTAATCTTTGTCGTAGAGCATGTGCATAACCTAGTGAATTAAATATCATGAAGCTACTAAAAGCATTTTTATTAGCAAAAAAGTGTTTTCAATTATTAACTTGTCAGGGTGACCTGTACTATTATTTTTTCTGTAGAAATCAAGCTAAATTGCTTGCTTTAGAACATCACAATATTTTATTAGAGTTTATAACATTCCATGTATTTATTGATTATATTTAAGGAATAAGAAACAGCGTAATAAAAGCAAATTATAAAATATTGATTCCTTTCTTCAATCATTGTTGAAGGTTTGAAAAATGCCTCTAAATTTTATTCGAAAAAACTAACAAAATCTAATTTAAAAAGCTAACCTGGGTTCTTTACAATGTCAGTAGTAATTCTTGTTAGTTGAAATACTTTTGATGACAGAATTTAAATTTAAAGAATGATTGAGTCGTTTGTCAAATTTGCAATTAAAAATAATTCGAATAGTAGTTATAAATTGGAATGAATGAAATATGGGTGACCCAATTTGTAAAAACACTTAAATTATTTAGTTACTGGGAGTCTCGTATTTTTATTTCAACCTAAAAATACATATTACAAAAGCATTTTTTAGATATATTCTAATTCTACAGTTTAATATACCAACATGGCATCTCAAACTGCTCCGCTCCTCCTAAAATTATTTTTGTTATTCTGCTTTCAAAATCTAATTTATTCAACTTCAGAAAACAATAAATCTTACCGTTCATTTCGAACCTCGAGAAACACTCGAATCATAAAAGAATACTTTGAAAGCATGTTTGAGCTTTGGGGCAATGCAAAACCAAATCATGTGGATATCTCTTATTTAAACAACCATCTAAGTCATATTGCTGACCACATTTTTGTAATCTTAACTAATTTTCAAGGAATTGACTTTACCGGAATGGAATTTTCATTGATAGTTCGATTCCCGATTTTATCATATTCAAAAAAAGCTCCTTATCTTTCACACGATCATGACTATGATCTTGAGTGGAGAACTGAATTGGACTGGAAAAATGGAAGTCTTTCGAGTTGCATGGAACATAATCCATTATTTCACAGCCATGGTAAAAAATCAGACAAAGATTTGGTTGTTTGCGGAAGTTTCAATAATTTTAAATTTGTTTCCAAATCAAAACCTTGGAACCTTCAAATACGCCTCCATCTCCTCCCACCTCACTCCCCTTCGGTTAAAATGCAAACAAAATTAAAGCAAACTTTAGAGAAATTTTACGATATGAGACATTTCCTTACTTTTGACAATGTTTGGATTGATGAGAGATCTACTGATAAGATCACACGCGCAAGGAAATCCCTCTTGCCTAAACAACGCGGATCATTAATTTGGATCTATATTGTTCCAGGCGTCCCGCGAGAAAGTTTGAAAAACCAAAGCTATGATAGTTTACTAATTAAAATTTTCCGTGAGCAAATCAATCTTCAAATTAAAAACGTAAACAGTTACAGTAGACATCTCTACTATGTTTCCTATCTTGGCAAAGACCTTTCTGAAAAAAGCTTCAATATCATTTCCCATAAGAAGATAACCTATCAAAGCGAATTTACCTGCAAAGAAGACAAATCCCAGTGTGAAAGCGATTTAAAGTTTGGTTTGCAAAAATCTCCTGTGACAAGGTTCAGATTACCCCTATCAAAAGTTATGAATAATCAACAGCAAAGTTTCAGCTTTGCACTTACTCACACAGATTTGTTCCCTTTTAAAACCTTGTGCAAAGAACTGCAAATTGAAATATCTAAAATAATGACCAAATTCCGAAATGAAGGCGCAGAACAATCAATGAATTTGCTTGCAATGCAAATATTTCTTAGCATTTGGGGCAACTGGACGCTTCACTCTACGGATGGGAAAGCTTTTTGCGACAACGCCGAAATTTACAAAATTGAAAATTATCATCAAGCTTTGGCGCTTACCCCATTCGTTCCTAAACTTCAATTTCATTTAAAAGTTTCCCGCCAAATTCAACAACCTCTTTTTATTCCTGACACGTTACATGGATTTCAAATTGTCATTTGTGGATTTAAAGGAAAGCAAAGTTTGCGGTTTGAGGAGCTCCTTAATGTATACGACAGCAAAGTTTGGATGCTTTTGATAGCAACTTTCTTTGTAATTGCTATTGCATGGCATTTAATTCAAAAAGAGCAACAAATTCCTGATAAAATCCTGAGCATTTTAAGAGTATTTTTAGAACAAGGGGATCCATTTTCAGATAAGATCTTTGAGAATATCTCTACCCAGTTTCTTTTAATTGCTTTTATGCTCGCTGCAATTGTGTTAAGCAACGGTTACAAAAACACAAATGTTTACAATATGATCACTCCGATTCAACCTTTGAGATACAAAACTTTGGAGGAATTAGTTCAACACAAAATCCCAATATTTATTAAATCAAATGGAATTTATTTTGCTTTAAATGCCTTACAAAAATTTGCAAATTCTACTTTAAATTTCAGCACTTTGACTATCTCCCAACACGAAATTGAAGACGAAGTGGATTGGCTTCTGATGCTTTATTCAGAGTTACGCGTAAGAAGAGATGAATTTAAGTGGGAAGTTCTACGGCTTTACGCAGATGCAGAACAGGTTAAAACGGAAGAAATGATTTACAACGCCAGTAGAATTCTTTCACCTTTACAGATATTGCCAAAATTAGTAAATTGGATGAATTCGAAATATCCAAATTGGACAAGCATTAATGATTTTAGAAAATCACAAGATTTTGAAAATATTGCACATCCAAAGTATTTAAAAACAGAGGAAGAGGAATTGATAAAAAGGCTTAGTAAATGCAATAAAACTGCATTGGTCCTCCCTTCAGTAAAGGCTGACAGACACGCGAGGAAGTTAAGTAATAAGGGAGGAAACATTGTTGAAGAAAATAAATTATTTTACAAGAAAGGATATCAATTTACTTTTACTGGGCTAATTTCAAACGAAATTATTGCAAAATTAAGCAATTTTAAAGAAACTGGGATGGTTGAATGGTGGTTAGGGATAATTGAGTTTTTAAACAAGGTTAAGGATTTTAAGGAAGATTCGGGGGTTGATGAGATTGAAGGGAGGATTGACGCTCCAAAGAGTGCGAGTATGAATGGAAATATTGCGATTATATTCGTTTTGTTATTTATTGGTCTTATTTTATCAAAATTAACTTTTTTATTAGAATTAATCATAAATTCCAAAGTGTTAAGTAAGATGCTGATGTTATGTACTAGAAAGAGTAAGGTTTAGAAATAACATCTAAATAGATTTAATTTAATCAAGATTCTACTCTTTCTATTTTTTAAACCCTTTAATAAAATGACGCACCCACGGCATAATTCAATAAAAACCAGACCCATCTCAATTGCAATTAAATACCCTGCAAAAATCCCGATATGCGACCTCATCGTAATCTTATCCACCTCAATAACTTTACTTTTAGCCTTTGTAAACTTATCCAACCTATCTTTCTTATAATACTGCCTGCTTTCTATTTCAAACCCAAACTTATAAAATCCATTCTCAAACAACCTTGAATTCAACTTTATACTTCGTTTTTTCATATAACCCCAAATCCTTATATTTTTCAAAGCGTTAAAGCTCAATTGTGTGTCTTCAAACAAATCATAAACTTTGCAGACATGCGTCTCTCCGTAAAATCTCGTCCCTGCCAGGCCCTTCATCCCTTCATAACTTACGTAATGCCCCTCAATTAACTTCTCTTCTGTTATCTGCTCTATTCTTTTTGTTAAATCATTTTTTAACGTTCCAAAAGCAAAAAATGAACTTAAGGGTTTTCCAGGAAAATGGAATTCAAACCTTCCTCCAGTACTTTTCGCAAATGAAGAAAAAAGCGGGACTACTATTTCCTTGGGGAAATTACCTGAAATAAAATATCGATATCCTAACTCACCAAAAAGGGAGATAACCGAAGGAAGCTCAATTAATTTAATTGCGGTGGTTGAAAACAAACTTTGGTAAATATAAGAAAATAATGCGAGGTAAATTAAAACCCATCCAATTGTCCTTTCTGATCCAACTGGCTTTCCGAAAAATGCTAAAATTGTTTCAATTCCACTCCACCAATTTTTACAAACAGTTGCGTATACAATTCCCGTTAAAATAATTATTCCCAACAAGGGCAAGTTGATAAGTGAAGAGAAGGTCCAGTCCAGACAGGAAATAGAATTTCGCTTCATACAAGCCATCAACTGACATCGATTTTCCCCCACGGGGGAGTATAACCCCCTCGTTGTTAAAATCTCATTCGGAGACGAAGTAAACTGTCCTTCCCAATGTCTTACTTGAAGAAACCACTCTGAAATTTTCTTATCCTCTTCAGAAAGAAATGAAGGATGAGTGACTATTGTTAAGTTTAAATATTCATGGAACCTCGCAAAAATACAAATTTCTGCGAGAATACATATTGGCTTTGAGGCATAAATATTTTTCTGCGATCTTCCAAGATCACCTTCTCTGAAACACCGACTGGGAACTAGGGATTCCTTTCTTTGGTTAATTAAAACTTTTCTGGCATAGCCGTGGCCATTGATTTCGTTATGAATAGAAAGCAATTGAGTAAGGGAAGTAGTTTCAGCATCTAATTTTACAAAATTTGTATCTGGACAAAAATAACAAAATACTTTAAAGCTTTGAACTCCATCAAAAAAGATAATTCCAGCTTGAAAAGGTGTAATTTCTAAAGAAGTGAAAATATAACTGGCAAAGTCTGTTATAAAGGGGCTAAAAACGAAAAACAAAGCGTTGTCGGAAGTTGAAAATCCAGAGCGATGGATGGCGCTTGCTATTTCTTCAAATTCTGGCAGAAACAAAATGAAAACAGGCTTGTGATCACAATCTATTTGATGCTTTTGATATCCGTATCGCAAATAACGTGAGTTTACGTCTATTTTTATCCCAAATCCAAGTTCATCTTGGTCATAGTTATCTTCCAGCTGGTTCAGAGTCCTCAACGTGTAAGGAAGCGAATGAATTTTTCTATCAACTTCAAGAAATTGGTTAATCAAGGGTAAAGTCGGTTTTGTAAACGTTTGACTTTCTGTAGAATTCACAGATGAAAATATAATTTGCAAATTGCAACTTCCTGTAAAAGAAAACGACAGTGTCTTGTAAAATCCAAGTAAGACAAAGAAGTGGACAAAGGTGAACTTTAATAAAACAGACATTTCAAAATGTATTTACTTAAGCTCTTTTTTTGAAGATTGGCTTCCATTCATACATGAGAACCGAATACCAAATTGCTGCGTGTATTACTCTCGTTATATTTCATTTCACAAGTTATAAAGTTTTAAATTGTGCTTGTTTTAACGTAAGCCATTTTAAAAATATTTTGTAAAACTATCTACTCTACACATACTATTTTGTATTTATAATTACAGATAATTGTACTCACGAGCATCAATTCACGAATATTCGTATAAGTGTAAGGTACAAAAATTTCCAAGTAGTAATTTGAGGGAAAATGTAAAAAAAATTCAATGACAAGATCAGTTCAATTGGTTTAATAATACTTGTTGGCAATCCACGTGCAAACATTTATTAATAAATGCAAACAAATACCCACTTATTTACAAAAACGTGACATGACAAGATCGGGACATAATCACTACATAATATTGTTTAAATTGTTGCATAATTTATTCATTTCCTTCCTACTTAAAATATAATCATCGTGTATCCCTGATGCTTAAACTTTACCTGAACCACTTATTTTTTGTTGCTTATTATCCATATTTTTATAATCTTATTTTATCATAATTAAACTCGTGATTATTATAAATAAAACTTTTAAACTTCTTCTAAATACTTGCGAATGGTATTTTTCAACACGAAATAAAACTCTAAATTGATGCTTTTGCAATTTAGATTTTCGTATTTGCACAAAAAGGAAATAATTTCCAGTGACCACCCAGTAAGACAGTTTAAATTAGTTTGAGTTTAAATTTCTTTAATGCAGTGTTTTAATATTTAAATTTTTTAATGCAGTGTTTTATTCTTCACAATGAAATTGATGTGGTTAATAAACTTTTTTATTTTGTCTGGTGAATCATTAACTACATTTCATCTTTCTCGGAATTTTGGTGAGCTTTAGCTTAGGCTTCAGCAGTACCAACTCTTGGTACTCTTGAAGGCTAAGGCTTTAAGGTTGCCTATCATGAAATAAAATTATGTTTTATTACTGAACTAATTACGTTAAATAACATTCCAGCTGGATATGAAGAAACATTTGAAAAAGCCGAAAAATGTACTAATTTAGAATACCTAAGACGCAATTCTCAATCCATTAAAACAGACGATTGCGTTTTACTATTTAGCAAGTCCAATTGCGACGGAATTGTTTACAGGATTCCAGCAGGAAACTGGTCTTCTCTCGGCTACTTCGATGACTTAACATATTCTTTTCGAGAATGCTACGAGGGCACTCCATGGATCAAATTTTATAGTCAGCCTAATTACGAAGGTGGAAATTAAAGTAAAAAAAAGTAAATAATTATTCAATCAAAGTATATCTTCTTTTTACAGACGTTCTTATCGGCTACAACGAACAAAGTTTGTACCCATTTTGTACAAACATTCGTGGTGAACTCCGCTCAGTTAAATCTCTTGAAACAGAAGAATGCGTTGTTTTATTTAACTACGAAGACTGTCAAGGATCCTCGATACTGATCAATTCTGGCTCAAATCCTGACCTAGGAGATAATTTCAACGACTTAATTACATCTTTTAGAATTTGCAGGGATAACGAAACGATTCCGTACAATTTCGAAGTTATTTTCTACCCCGAACGGTATTTCAAAGGCGGAAGTTTCTCTTTTGTAAAAGCTTCAAGCACTTGTCAAAATTTGGCACAACCATTTCGCAAACTTCCACAGTCATTAAAAGTGCAAAAATGCATTGACTTGTTTGAAGAGGAAGAATGCACAGGGATACCGTACAGGGTCAACAAAGGAGAGATCAGGGACCTTCAATATTTTCGCCAGAAAACTTTGTCTTTCCGATCTTGCAAAAACTCAATTGAAGAAGAATTCCACGTAAAATTTTACGCCCAAGACGACTTCACCGATGTAATTTTTGACGTGGACCTGGCTCAGCTTAATAATCAAGGAGACAATGATAAATTCTGTTATAGTAATTACATCGGAGGAAAAGTCGCTGCAATTATTACACCGGTTTGTATAAACCTTGTTTCTAGTTACGATTGCAATGGAGGATTTTCTCTGAAATTGGAAGCTGGAAATCATACCGAGTTGCCGGATTATATTTCTGACAAGATTGGATCGTTTTTTCCTTGCAATATTGCAGACTTAACGCCGTCAGTAAATATTTTAAAAAATATTTTTAAACATAAGACAATTTTGGATTAATTTTAATTTCTCATTTTTGGGGTAAATATAGGCACACATCAACTTTCAAAAGTAATATCCTCTGAACCAACTGAAGATTTGCCATAAATACAAGGTCAATGGTAAATTACAATGCATTTGGATTAAATAATTTGTAACCCTAAACAGCTTATCCATGATGACATCAATCTTTTCATTCATTTGTATTTTCAATATTGGCATCATTTTTTGTTTTTATTCCTTTCTGCTGTTCAATAAATTTAATTAGCATTGAAATAAATATTACGAAGTTGCATTGAATAATCAAGACTTGTCATTCACTCAATCTTGACCTTTTGCACACTCTGTTTACTTTTTTGCTCTACTGTTTTCCCTCTTTTGCCAGTCATAACGTGACAGTTGCAGTTTGGTTGTTCATTTTGCACTAAAAATCTAAAGTTCCGAATTAAAATGATTTTTATAAAGACATTGATAACATTTTTGGCATTAATTTCAAGCAGTGAATCCATGATAATGTATTTTTCCGTCAACCATTATCATTCACCCCGTAAGAATATATTTTTTCCATCAAGTTTTTCCTGGATATTAAATAATCTTGCATGTTTTTGCTATTTTAGTGCCAACGGATTTTAACGGTATTTACTGCTGTACCGATTTCCAATACAAAGGCCAAGTACAGTCAATGATTTCAGATCAATGTCTTTTATTTTACAACGGGGAAAACTGCACTGGAAGCGTGTTCCTTGTTTCTGCAAAGTACAAC
>JAANSO010002211.1:0-14146 GCA_036507315.1 Lepidocyrtus fimetarius
AAATTAGTGCAATTTCCAGACTCTTGTAAATTTTTACAGAAAATATTGTCCTTTATGTAAAAAACGTCTTTTCTTCTGCAATATTGATCAGTTTCGGGAAATTCGCAGTCTTTAATCGGGTCCGTGTTGAATATTTTCACAGCTCTGCAAAGTTTCAGTTCTTTATTGTACTGACATCCATTTTCCGTACATTTCGTGGAATTTGAGTTGAACAGCGAACAACTAATTTTCTTCATAGCTTCGCTTATTTCACAGATCTTCGTATCATTTCCAAAACGCATCAAAGAGAAAGCACTCACTTGAAAGAATGGCTTTGGAACGTGGTCAAACTCACTATTGCAAAATCTTAGGTTGAGAATCCCGTCAAATTCCCGAATAGGTTCGGGATGTCCGTCAATATGGAGATATTGCTCTTTTAAATTTACTTTGAAAAGTACAACCAAATCCGTTGCCACGCACCGTTTTTCCCCAGCGAGGCGGTAAAGATCTAGTCCGATCATAATTGTCACGTCGTTCAGTTTTACATCAAAACTCTGTTCAAATTACCACAAAAAACCGTTATTAAGCGGGAAATTCAAATAAAATTTAAATAGTTTTAATATTCTTACGTGATAGTTGACATCCTCCGAGCCAGCATCCAAAGCTTTGACGACCAACTCGTAGTTCCCATCCTGGCAGATAACCAATCGATAAGCAACGCACCCTCCATAGACCAATTTTGAATTATCGCTTTCAATAAACGACCCATACAGGCTTTGCTGATCGTGGTCGTCCACATTTGGAATGTCCGAGCAGATTGTAACCCCAGCCGTGAATCTTAGCCCGTCAGGGTCATCAATTTGATTCAGAACCTCATCCTCAGCCGCGTAAGTAATTCCACTGCTTTTATCCGTTATTTCCCCACCGTTTAAATTCACCGCGTATACAGCCTTCCCGTCACAATCCCCTAGTTCGACATCATCTGACCTGCACATTCTACCCGCATCTGTGTAAAATGAATTCGCCCTTGTGCAGTCCCCCCTCCTCCGCTGGCATTGAAGACATGGTTTGTCCCCGTCCCAGCACATGTGCGTTATTAAATCATACTCACACCCTTCCTTTTTACACTCCATTGGGATCCCGGAATAAACTAGGCAACCCTCTTCGATAAATTTCTCGACGACTTCAACCTCCCCAAAATTTACGTTGCTCTCCGGCGTCATTTTAATCACGGAGAATGCGGCAATTATAAAATTAGGATTGGGAAACTCGCTACTTTCACTATTGCAAAATTGAAGCTCCACCTCGCCGTCCACAGGAATCAGGTCAGGGATTCCTTTAAACCTTAAAGCATTTCCGTTGGATTCCACTTCAAAATTTAAATTAATCTCGATTTGCTGGCAAGTCTCCCCTCCACCTAGTTTATTCAAATCAACTCCAAGTACAATCGGAACGCCGTTAACTTTAATGTCAAAAGAACGCTGGTCCTCTTCATCAAACTGTGGTTCCAAAGCTTTTACCGAAATCTCATAAAGACCTTCCCTACAAACAGGGACGTAATACGTGAGGCAACTCCCCAGCATGTCTTTCTTTCCTGTTACGTAAGTCCCGTAAATAGCCTGACCCCCGTCGTCGTCCTCATCCCCTCCTTCAAATTCACACTGTTTTTCCTCCACAGTCCCCAATTCCAGTACGTTATCCGGATCGTAATAAGATTGATACCTTGAGGATTCCGTTACATACTCCACATCCTTCCACATTGTCTCTTCGCCGTTTAAATTCAACGCCAGGATTGTCTCCTCATTGAAGCAGGAGCCCCGCTGCACAGTGTTTTTACAAAGGACGCCGGCATCCGCGTAGAAAGCATTCGCTCTGCCGCATTGCCTCCCTGGAAAACTACATTTTGTACATTCTCCTGCCGCCGTCACGCACATTTTCATCGCCAAGTTGTAATCACAATCCGCTTTTTTACATTTATAAGGATCTTCATTATATTGCGAGCACTCCTCCGTGGTTTGATACCTTCCGGTTATTTCCTCCCCAAACCTGACTAGCGCAAAGGCACTTACTTCAAATACAGGATCTATGACTCTGCACTTTGTAAAACAAAATTCCAAAACGGCTTCGTTGTCAACTACTTTAGATGGAGGGTGTCCCTGTACGTGAAGACTTGTCCCGGATTCTTTTAAGCTAAACGGTACAATTAAATTCACAGCTTGACACCGCCTCCCACCACTTAGCCCGTTTAGATCCACCTCCAGAAGGACAGTCAAGTTGTTGAATTTCACGTCAAAAGTTCTCTGATAACTTCTATTGTATAAATGCTCCACCGCTTTGATTGTTAAATGATAAGAGCCATCCTGACACATCGGAACCGTATAAGAAATGCATTGACCCCCGCCCCTCTCCATTTTTGTAGTGTCTGCAGTGATAAACGGTGCATAAAGGTTTTTCCCATCGTTGAATGAAACGCCCTGGACTTTTTTACATTGGATTGTGTGATTGCTCGGCTTTCGAATTGAATTTGTATCGTTTAAAGTGTACATTATGCTTTTTTCCCTGACGTAAGTTATTCCCCAGTCGTCCGTGTATGTTTCCCCGTTTAAATTCACTCCCCAAATGGTTTTCCCCGCAAAGCATTCCCCTTCCTCTTTATAATTTCTGCAGAGGACTCCGGCATTTGCGTAGTAGGAGTTGGCTCGGCGGCATTTAAACGAAGATTTGAAGAGGGAGTCCGAACAGCCTAAAATAAACTTGTAAATTTAATTGCAATTAAAGAAAATAAAAAGTTTTTAGTTAAAAAGGTACTTTTTTCTGTTCGAGTTAGACACTCTCCAGAAACCGTGTTGTATTCACATCTTGCCCAAGCGCATTTGCAAGGGTTGGAGTTGTACAGTCCGCAGTGTACTTTTGCTGTAAATAATAAAATTTTAAATGTTGTTGATATTTAATATAATTTTTTAAATTACTGCTAGCTTCTCGATGGATTTCCTCAGGGTCTTCAACTTCTACATTTTCCTTGGGTTTGAGCTTGACAGGTCTGGGCTTTTTTGTTGGTTTCGGTTTTGCCGAATTTATTTCCGAAATTGCCAGAGAAACTAGAAAACAGTAGATTAAGAGTTTCTCCAAGTTGAAGTATTGCGCAGGGCAAGGCTTCCTCATTGCGCAGAAATTTATTTTAAAAAAATTAAACGGAAATCATCAGAGTTTAAACAAGAAAATATTTTAAGTAAGGAATTCTTTACTGTTTTTAACAAATGAAAAATATTTTTTAGAGCTTCAGAATAAAAATCTTTTTGATTAGGTAATATTTAACCTTTGTTTGAATTTTAGTTAATGTCCTTGTAATGAACAACGTTGTTTACGTTAATATTCATCGAAGGCTGCGTAGATTACTTAATAAATTCCAAAATATGACGCAAGTTAAGCGTCTTTGTTTAAACTTTTTTACAAAAAACTTCGTTACTGTGCAAAAGGTAGGCAAAAGTAGTAAAATGTTACGTAAATTTTAGCACCGTTTCTTAATTTTTACTTCAAATAGAAAAATAAAATCCTTGATCTAGTTTATTACCTGAAAATATTGAAAACTTGCTTAATTATGTATATCCAATGTTAGATGATGCTACTGCATATTATGCAATGTAATTTTATTTGATTTGTATTTGAAGCTTTTTGAAATATAATCTAATGGAATTTAAACATTTTGCATGCCATGAAATGTTCCAGAATATGAACTGTTCATGATATTGAATGCAACCTTTCTACTGGCAACAATCGTTTTGTACAATTCTGGTACATTTTTCGCTATTTAAATGATTAATTTTATTCAGCAATGCTTAAGTAAATAAGTATCCGTTACATGCGGGAAATAAATGTTCAAGAATGGGTGAAAGCAGATCGAGCTATGTCTCTTGCTGTTGAATAATTAACATTGCCTTATGAGTTGCTAAAATTGTACTAAATAATAAAACTTCCTAAATTTTTAACTCAAAAGTACTAAATTAGTTGTGACATTAATGAAGAAATCCAGCATCACAAGAGTTGTGCTCCTTTCAAAGAAATTTGAACTAAAAAGTACATTTTAATCGGTGGGAATGACCTCCAATAGCGAAAAGTCAGCTTGACCTGTTTAGAATCCCATATTTTGCTCAATCTGAATCTCACAAGTTTGAAATCCTGACTAGCTTTGTAGACCTTGAAATGCCCATTAAATATTTTGAATTATGTGGAAGACAAAATACTCTTCTTGTTTTTGAAACAACGCTTCATTCTTGCTGCCTAATGCTATGAATGACGCATTAAAATTGTAAACTACCATTTTGGCAATACTTGTTACAGATGTTTGCTCATGTTATGAGTGTCGTTATGATGACAGGATTTTTGCAAAAATGGATAAAAATTTTGCTTGTGTAAACATTTATTTGAAAATAAATTTTGAAATCAGTTACAAAGTCAGATTAAATTAAAACAGAAATTTTTACAAAGGATAAGCCGAATTGAATAATTAGTTGATTTTAAAAAATGCTAAAAAGTAGTAAGGCCGGTATTCGTGCCAGTCGTTGCCAAATTGCATTGGTTCATTTTTAGGATTGCAGAAATAACTTTGTACATGGGCATCCTACTTACGAGCGGGGCCTTCTGTACCAGACTCAGGGTCTTTCTCGAAAATTACCTCCTGCAAAAACATAATAAAATCAATCACAATCCATCAACTACTTTACACCTTTAAATTTTAGTTTTCAGAAAATTAAATTCCTTACACCAGCGGCAACCGCAATGAGGGCCAAGACGGCGACGATGACTGCGAAAACTTTCATCTTGCTCCTTTCCTCTTTCAGGGATTGTTTGTTCTCCAGAGGTTTGTTCCTAATTCTTGGATATGCGAATTTTGAGACACTGATGCCAAAATTAACATTTACCTGGCTTTTTATACCGATTGCAAACATATGCCAAATGCATTAGAGGTAATCTCGTTAATGTAATTTAAGCATTTGCGTCAAACAGTTTACGTAGGATGATAAAATTGCCATTAAATTAAATAATTTAAGTCATTTTCTTCACTGCTATTTTATTTATTGGTATGCGTGACTAAATTGCAATTACGTGTAACTAGCAATTATAAAAACTGTAGAAAATTTTAAAGAAACTACGTAAGTCGTAAGCACTTTGTCTCTTTGCCTTTGTGATTTTGATTCATATAATACCTGACAAAATGCATACGATATCGTCACACGAACATACGCAATTAGCAAACAAAAACAAAATTCAACCCAATCTATAAAAACGCACTTTCGGATTTTACTAAACTAGTCCTAATATTCGCATTGTCTAATGTGGTATATAGCATTCGTAAGATGTTCACAATTGTTTTGAAACGAATAATATTTTTTTGAAGTCTTTTCATATCTGCCACAATTTGATGCGTCATCTTTTCGTCCTGGTCGAAAAGGTGTAATCTTCCGTACTGGTCGCAGAGGAAAGCGAGCTCTATATCTCCATGATTGTTTAGTATGAAAAAAGGCTCCAAATTCTCCAGATTTTCATTTTTTTACAGAAAAAGACAAAATGATAATTTCATACGCTTTTTTGCTGTTGAATAATTAATATTGCATTAGGGCTGGCCAACGTGTCGCTCTATGAAATATTTATAATCCTAAATTTTTAACTCAAAAGCACTAAATTAGTTGTGACATTAATGCAGAAATCCAACATAACAAGAGTGGTGCTCCTCTCAAAGAAATTCGAACTGAAAAAGTAGATTTTAATAGGTGGAAATGACTTCCAATAGCGAATAGTCAGCTTTACCTGTTTGGAATTCCATATCCCATTCAACCTGAATCTCACAAGTTTGAAATCCTGACTAGCTGTGTAGACCTTTCGAGCAAAGTGAAGAATGCAAATAAAATAAGCAATGGATAGCATTAACAAATCATACAAAAACACAAAAATGAATGGGTCCAATCCACTATTTAGAGTTATGAAGGAATATGACGAAACACAAAAGCAAATTGTCCATCCAATAACTTCAATCGTAAACCTAGTTTGGTTTAATTTTGCATAGTTTAAAATTAAAATCTGCAGCTCTCTGAATAACTTCAGAAGTTTACCAATTCCAACCTGATCACTGGAAGAGGTATCCTTAGCCAGTCTTTCAAGGACTTGCAGGAAAGTTGAAAGGGAAAAGGTGGGAAAGAGTACGGAAAAGATGTCAAACATTAAAGTCCCAATCACTGCTGACCGTACGACCAAATGATCAAAATGAAAATTAATCAATCTTTGAATTAAAAACAGAATTGGGTTGTCAGTTGCCACCTTCCGGAGTAGATAAGCAGGGAGGATTTGCATAGAAGAATTTGGAAACAAGCTTGAAATGGCAATTGCAAAGTTTGTTGCCATTAGCAAATATGTAAATAATTTTGTCCCGAGAGCAACAATTTTTGCCATCGCCAGGTCACCGTTTTGAATATAACCTGAAATTATTAAACAAATTAGTTTAATCAGTTTTAAAAACTTTGAAGAAATTGCTCGAGAACTATTTTACCTGAATTTACAATGTGCCGTTTATCAAATCTGGCAATTTCGTTAATCACATTTGCATATCGTTTCCTTTTCAAATGGTAAACAATTGCATAGCTCAAATACAAAGCTTTGATGGCGGAATTCATTCCGTTTATTAAAATGTAGAAAAATTTGTCACTTTCGTAAACCGCTTTAAACAAAAAGCAGCAACATCCCAGTCCCATTACAATTGTTTGAAGGAGCCATTGATGTCCGGCGTTGTAGGTTGGATGAGGTTCAATGAAAAGTGTTTTATTGTTTACAATTTTATTTCTTCTTTTACATATTTCGGTTTTTTCAACCACTTTGAACGGGCAGCGGATTCGGGGCAATGTGATCCATCTTTCAAATAAGTTGAACCGCTCTTGTAATATTTGCAGGAGATTGCCAGAAATTAACATTTTGCTAAAGTTGTTCCTTTGCGTTCCTCAGAGAAATATATTATACCCGTATTCTTAAAGAGGTTTTATTAGGGATCCTGTTACTTTGCTTAATACCAAAAATAATGCATTCGCAAAATAGCTCGCATTAGATTTAGAGACTAACAAATGTGTCAGTCATTCAAAAAAGAGGTTGTCCATTGCTCCGCATTGATCCGCATCAGTATTAATGCAAAATTGTTTAATGTGAATTAAAAATGGATGAATTGAGTAACATGAATTTTAGATTTGTAGAAAGCTTTTTAGTAGACCAAGTAATTAATAAATTATTATTTCAAATCTGCAATAAATATTTTCGATTATGAGAAAAACAAAAAACAGGTCTTTGATTTTACTACTTAAAAAAGAGACACGTGGTTGAAGTGTTTTGCTGTCTGGAGTATTGTCCTGACAGGTTAACTAACTAATACGTAAGTTGTTCCCGGAATGGACTGGACGAGCAATGCAAGTGCACCTAGAATGGGTTTATGAAACTAACTGATCGCTCACTTTTTTCGCAAAAGTTTGTAGCTCTTAAAATGCAGACTACACAGAACCACTTTTAAATTTAGGATGGCATATTCAATTACCTTTTAAATTGCGATACCCCATTCATCCTTATTCCGGAGTACAAAAAGAGAATCTCTTGGCATTGCGATAAATTAAGACTCCAAAAAGGTTTTTAACTGGATGAATTATTAGAAGCAAGATTTTTCATGTATTCGATTTATTTAATCAATTGTTTGAATAATTTGCTCATATTGATTTACCCACAGCATTGAATTTATGCAGAATTAAAATTGTGGATTATAAAATATCTATATTTATGAGCTGCATGTAATAACAAACAATTTGCAATCAGAGTTCCTTACCCTTTATAAAAAATCAATATTTTTAACTTCCCCTGTTAAATGAATATCGTTTTGGTTTTGTGGTTTAATTTAAAAATGCTTAACAGTTTGAACAAAAATGAACAAATTTCAGAAGCTCTTTCTTTTGCTGCTTCCTTTTGGCAGAAGATTACGGAGAAGCTTTCAAACAAAGGTGGAGATATTCTATCAGAACTCAAACCTAAACTTAGCAAAAATAAACAAACCGGTATGAAAGTATGGCAAAGCTTAGCAAGTCAAAAACATATGTTTTTCTCGTGTCATGCAATGTATTTTGGTTCATTTGGATTTTTTATCTGCTAAGTGCAATGTTGCTCGCATATTTACAACGCACGCAGAATCTATTTTAATTTAAAACAACGAAAAATCTTTAGATTTAAGTTAACGATGGCTTCCAAACGTTTTAAATTTAAGTTGAATACTTCATCTTCTTGTTTTATTTGCAAAGCCAACATTCTTAACGCCCATAAGGATAATTTAAATTCATTCTCCCTTAAAAACATTTTCGAATATTTAAAAATCGAATTAAGGGAAATTAAAACACTTTCAACCAAACCAGTTAAGCTTTTAAATGAGACGGATGTGAGAGTAAGTTTGTGCAGCGATTGTGAGAAAGTCTTCAAAGAAGTCTCAAATCTTTATAAAAACATGAAAGTGATTAAAATGAAACTGGAATACAATTTTGAATTAATTCAAAGGAGACTGAAGTCATCAACTCGTATTACTATTGAACAAAATCCCCAAATGGAAAATCACGGTAGTACAGAGAAGCATTCTAAACTAGTAAAGGAGCTGCGAGACGAAATCCTTTCAAAATGTAACATCTTCGAAAGTTCAAACAAAATTGTTTATTCGCTCAGGCAAAAATCTAACTTTAATTGTTTTACTATTTCAGGCCATAGAAGAATGCCCAACTACAAGCCACGAATCATTCTAGAAAGAATTGTAAACGAACTTTCTGTGTCACCAAAGCAGAAAATATCCTCCACCGTTAAGATTAATTTTGAATCTGTTTGCCCAGATGAGTCTACGGCGACTAATAATGTGGTGACCAACATGGGCGCAAACTTTCAGCTAAATTCTCCAAAATATGAACCTTTTCATGATGATGGCCAGGATTCAGACTTCACCAACCTTGATTTGGAGACTTCCAACGAGCATGATTTTAACTTACGTTTAGCAAAAGATAATAAAATGGATTCATCAAATCAAGAGGACAAAGTGATGGATGAGAAAAATCTTAAACAACCGGAAGTGGTAAAAACTAAAAGAAACTTAAAATATTGCACCAGAGACGCTGTGACGGGCCTGTTTTGCTGTAACAAATGTGGAAACAAATGTAAACACAAAAGCAGTGCACATTATCACTATGTCTCTGTCCATCTTCAGAAAAGACACAAATGCGAGACCTGCAACATTGTATACAAATACAGCTATGATTTAAATAAACACCGAGCAACCTGCCGCCAACGCCTTGAGCAGCGTCAGGCAAAAGAAAAAGATCCGCGGTTTAAATTTGTTTGCAAAATTTGTGAAAAAAGATTTGACTCACAGAGAAAACTTTCAAATCATCGACGGCATGTGCATCTCAATGCTAACCGGTATGCCTGTGACATTTGCCACAAGGCATTTTCTACAGTTCAAAGTTTAGAGAGGCACAAAGAAGCAATCCACTTGGGGAAACGTTTCCAATGTCAATTCTGTACCAAAACGTTTACACAAATCTCACGTCAAAGAAAACACGAGAGAATGAATTGTCCGCAGAAACAAATATTTAAGGTTGAGCAGTCCAATTAGTATTCAAATTTACGTGTCATACCGTCAATTAAAAATAAAACAGATTGTAATATTTTTACAATTTGCAATTATCAGGCAAAATATTATCTACACAATAAAAATCTAATAAAATCGCAATGTTGCAAATCTGAAGTTATCCGATCATATTTTTTAGTAATTTAATAAAACAGAAATTTCTTCTAACCATTCATTTGTTTGTCGATCATTTATTCAATTGTTTGCATCAAAGTTTGAGCTCTTGTCATTATTTGTCATATAACGCGATTTGTTGGCCTTTCACATAAGTTTACCGGCATCCTGACATTTGAACAAAGCATTTTGTAAAGTTTTAAATTTGGAGAAGCACAAAGAAGCAATCCACTTGGGGAATCCGCCCTTAAATTAAATTATTTGCGTGAGATTGCCAGAAATCAACCTTTTTGTTAAGTTAATTACAGATTTGCAATAAGTATGTCAGATTTTGTAAATATTAAAGGTTTTGCAAATTGGAATATTACCAACATAGGCGAGCCTTCACCATTTTGCAACTGCTGCATAGAAAGGAATAACTCGTTAAATGCTACAAATCGTTATTTCTTCAGGTCTAGACAGTAAGTGTGTCACTCATTGAAAAAAGAGTTGTCCATTGCTCTACATTGATCTGCATCAGTAATTATTAAACAACCCTTAAATATGCAATAAAAATTGATATGTAATACAATGAATTTTGGATTTGTAGAAAGCTTTTTTAATGATTCTACCAAATTATTATTTTATTTGAGATGCCCATTAAATATTTTGAATTATGTGAAAAACAAAAAACAGAGCAGTCATAGATTTTGCTACTTAATAAAAGAGACCCGTGTTTAAAGTGTTTTGGTTGTTTGGTTGTCTTGACAGTTTACTGATGCATGCAAAATATTTTCTTTGTTCACTGAATGTACGATCATTATTGCTCCTATTGTAAAATGTACATGTAACTGAGTTGAGTAAACCAACTCTAACTACTCAGTTGTATGATATACTAGAGTGCAAAAAATGTTATGTTAGGCAAACAATTATTATTAAAAAGACAAAATTAAATTATGAAAACTTTTAAATTGTAAGTGACATGTTCAATTACTTTTAAAATTACTTCAAACTGCCAAACTTGTTGGCAGGCAAACACACATGCAGACAGGAAGAGTATGCAATACGATTGCTATTATCAATTTTGTTTGCTTCAAATGAAAAACAAATATTTGTTATTCCAATTTGTCAACTCTGCAAGGAAACACACAATTATCGTTTTTGATTATTACAGAAATATTTAAATATCATTTTAAGCTTGAAAACATGTCGCTATCACGTATTCGGTTCAACACTTTTATTTTAATCTATTCAATTGCATTTGAAACATTTGCACTGGAAATCCCTCAAGTATTTCAAGACTGCACATTTGCATATTTTCACTACACCGTCCTTCAAAAACCAATCGTGTCATTCAAGTCTGAATCTTTAACGTCTTTACAAGTCGACAAAAACGATCAAAACTTTCAATCCATCCTTCAAAACTTTCTTTCTGTAAAGCCGCAGTTGTCATTTATATTGAAAAATATTCAAAACTTCACAGAGGGATCACCCGAAGAGAAAGCATTCGTAAGAAAAAAATCAAGCGAAATGCAAGGGAAAGGCTGGGGCGATGAAAAATTCAACTTATCTGCAAATCTCCGACTATCAACATGCGCCGTCAGGATATATTCCGCTGAGGAGGGAATACTGGCATTGAATAAAAACTACGAAACTGCCAAATCTTATCCATTACAATACATTTGGATGGTTTTCCAGTCGGTTGCAACACCCAAACGCTTGCGATTTGTCGTGAAGGAGCTCCAAAGCGCTCTCCTTCCAGGTGGAATATTTTTCGCGGTCGTTGACCTTGAAAAAATATTTATTTTCAGCCCAGGAAACTCCCTCGAACGGCTTAATAACGTTCCTGCAAAGCTTGAAAGCAGAAAAGATCTTCAAAAACTGTGGAGCCGAATGAATAGTGACAGCCGTTTAGGGATCCTTGCTCATCCGTCATCATTGGACAACGACTTAATTAAAAATAAATATAAAAACTGCAAAAATTTAGCTCTTCAAGGACAGCATAGCTTTGAGAGTTACGCTATCTATTGCATAATTTCTTCAATCGCAAACAAATACAATTTAACTTCCTACTTTGGAAAACTACGTTGGAGCATTTTAAGCAATGCGGTTTCTGTAGTTGGTTTGTACAACCTTTGCAAATATCCCGCTCCCTATTTTAAATGTGGGTCAATTACAAACTTCGTCGAAACCTTTTTCACCGTCCTTTCTAAAAACGTTGCAAGGGCAGAGTTGCAAAGAAGAGCGGACGGTATTGTAAAACCTTTTCCCTTAGAAATTTGGCTACGCCTGGTATTCTTCGGTTTAATAGCAGCAATTGCAATTTCTTTCCATTCAAATTTCTTTAAAGAAATCCGGCGGAAATTGAAAATACTGAGGAATACCTTGTTTAGCATGGCTGCTCTGTTGATTAACCAACCTCCAATGGATTCAATTTGTTTAAGAGTGAACAGAATTCCGCTTCAGGTAGCGTGGATAGGCTGGGCCTTGGCCTGTTGTGTTTTGTCGCAGTTTTATCAAGGCGAGCTCTTCTCATCCCTTTCGTTTACGTCACCCCCAGACTTGCCAAATTCTGTGGAAAAGTTGCACCAAAGCAATTTTAAAACTGTTGGGATTTTTGGTTGTAAGGTTCATCATACATGGAATGATTCCCAAAAGAGACTTTGTATCTCAATCGATGTGGAACAGCTTTTAGTACAAAAAAGTCATGATGTCCGGAGTGCAAATATCAGTCCTTACGTGAGAGCTTTAAACCAAATTACCAACAAAGCCGAGTACATTCCCTTTTTTAATTTTGTAGCCTCCGTTTTGGACCAACCGGACAAAGATTTGGTGGTTTATCCGCTTCCCGATGAATTCGCAGTTGTCGAAGCTTTCACGAGTGATATAAAACGAGTCCTGCAAAAAGTTCGCATCTTCACCTCTTATTACGTGTCACCTCTCGTACGCATTCGTTATTTATCTCAGCACCTCCATTCTTTTATTTTTGGAAACTACTTTCTTCCTTTTGTTTCTCAAACACTTTTGCAAATTGAAGAAGCTGGGCTTAAACAGCACTGGCAAAATATTGAAGATGAATTTGAAAACTATTTCAATCTAGTTCAACATGAAGACAGTTTGAAAACACCTCAAAGCAAAGTCGGTATGGAATCAATAAAAAATGAAGCATTTTGTGAAGGGAAATGCAAAAGAAGTGAGGAAAAATAATGGGATTTACGAAGATGACGTTGAAACCGTGACTTTTGACGTTCTTTCTATCATTTTCATTAAATTTTTTATTGCAAATTTAATAATTTTAGCTTGTTTCTTTTGTGAGGTACTACATAGAAAAGTTACTAATCGTTTAAAAAAATATATTAACACTACGAGTTGGAATTTTGCTCTGGTATTGTTAGAAATATAAATGAAATAACTTAATTGCAATTGTAAAACTAATTTCGAATAAAACAAAGTAAAGTCAAGATTTTCCTACAATTAAAATAATTATTACAATTCTAAATTAAACAAATTAATTTCTTGTTGAGGCAGTCTTTCAGTCTTCATTTGATTTCTCAGGGTCAGGGTCCTCATAAGTTTGATTGCAGATGTTCCTTGGAGGCAGGATTTCTAGCACGGTGGTCATATTTCTGATGCTGAAGAAGAGTAAACCTGGAAGGATACCATTTGTTGCAAGATAAACAAAGAAATTGAAAACTTTCCTCGTTCTTTGCTTGTTGAAGCGTTCCAAGACATTTTTTCTTGTGCTTTTGCAAGCAAAATTCATATCTGAAGACTGCCTTTTCACAATGATCACATTTCCACTTTTTATTCAGGTGAAACCTTTCATGATGGGATCGAGCCCTTTGAGCGCTCGTGAATGTTTTCTCGCAAGAGGGGCAGTTAAATCTTCCAGTGGTCTTGTCTCGTTTAAACGGTTTTGAAACTGTTTGGCTGCTTTCCGCTTCAGAACTTTCAATAGATTTATCATCCGCTAAGCGGGCTGGACATATCCACTTGTGCTTCCAAAGGTGACTGGGGTCCTTAAAAGATTTTTCATTGCAAAGGGAACATTTCCACTGTTTTCCCAGATGGAAACCTTCATAATGAACTCGAGCTGTTCGTGTTGTTCCGAATGTCTTCTCACAAAAAGGGCACTGAAACCTTCCAGTGATGGAGTTCTTTCCAAACTGAATATGATTACCAATTTGCTGTGGGTTTTCATTCGAATTAGATCTGATCGTGCTAAGTTCGACAATTATTGGCGTTGAGGGTGAAAGTGATTGAGAAGCAATTAAATTCGGGTCATTAATCTGAATTTCTTCATTGATTGAATCAGATGAGGAAATGGATGAGGATGGAGACGAAGCGGTTGGGGAAGTTGGCCCCCAGCCCCCGGGAACTTGGCCCCCAGCCCCC
>JAANSO010002212.1:0-14144 GCA_036507315.1 Lepidocyrtus fimetarius
ATAATAAACCAAACTACCAATTCATCATCAATATATGTATTATCATTGAAATTTTGACTTACATCAGCCAAACACGCATTTAACTATAGATATGTTTTATAAACTCTATGTTTCTCCTTATTTCGCGTCATTAGATCCTGTTATCATCAGTCCTTTATGTAATTCATATACAAAAAAGTAAGAAAGCAGTTCAGTCAGTCCGATACAGATAAGGCTAATTCACTATCAACATACCTAATCATCAACCCCCGTTTTTTCTTTCTTTTCCATCACAAAAAAAAATCCGTCAAGTCATGATATTAGAGACTGATTGTGAATATTTGGGAATTTAATAATAATGTGCACTTCCACCAACCACAGAGAGGGCTTAAGCAGGCATGAATTTTACCTACAGTGGTGGTTGGTGATTGTAATTGTTGCAAAGGAGATAGGAAGCTCCCTTTAGTATTTCTTACCTATTCACCTTATTTCCACAAAAAGTTCTTTATTTTACAATCTTTTTTGAAAAGCTTCTGTTTAACTTTGACTGATCGGAATACACTTACTGAGAAGCAAGAAAGCTGAATCATATCA
Organism: Lepidocyrtus fimetarius; assembly: GCA_036507315.1. Classification (NCBI taxonomy): domain Eukaryota; kingdom Metazoa; phylum Arthropoda; class Collembola; order Entomobryomorpha; family Entomobryidae; genus Lepidocyrtus; species Lepidocyrtus fimetarius. The sequence goes on from JAANSO010002212.1 coordinate 574, forward strand.
CGACAATCACTTTCGTATTATGCATGCACACACATGAATTCATAATCCACTCCGTAAAAATTCAACAGTATTACACCTTAAATATAATCATAAAAGGGGAAATTTCTAAAGTACTTATTGGTTTAAAAAGAATTCATGCCTTTACGATTATCATCCTCCTGAGTCTCTCTGTCTCCATCAATTCAATTGATCTTCAAAGTAGTAGAGCATATTTGAAAGTACAGTAATTTTTTTACTTATTTTTTTCTTACAAAACTCTTGTGTAAGTTCAAGCTGCAGATTTTTCTCAACTGTAACACCACAGCAAGTTTAAGTTAACTTTTTTTATTCTAAAGTCAATTAGGTATTATATATTTCTCGTGAGTGATCCTGTTCCCCGTTCCCACAAGAAGGATGCAAAAAAGGAAGCACTAGTTTAAGGCTACGCTGTAAAATGGGTGGCAAACCAATTACATTTTATATGTACTTTATACTAAATTTTTATATCACTCTTACATTACCACCACGGAGGCAATATGTGAATATATCAAAATGTGATATATGAAGACAATTAAAGTGCAATAAAATCGCACAAAAACCATTTGTAGTCAGCCTTCAGCATTGGAGGTTTGAATAAATAATTTTCCTAACTGTTACTTTTCCGCGTGCATTACGCTTACATATAGGTATAGTTATTGCGCATAATCTTAAACCTTAGACCGACACCTGTAAACTTTATTTTTATCAATGAGCTTGTAATGGTAGCAAATCTATTAACCAAAAAATCGAATAAATTCGAAATCTGTAAAATATAAAATACAGATCAAAGCAAAGCTCCTCACAAGGTCATCCGCCTGTCATTCAAAACCCACCCTGTGATGTGTTTTGTTTTTGTTGGAGTATAATTTAGACCAAACTACAGCTAGTCAAATCGAAACGTTTCTGCAAATGCACAATTTGTTGGTAACAAAAATATTTAGATCAACCATATTGTTATCGTGTAACTTGGTACATTATTGGTTTATAAAGATTTTTTGCTCGTTTAAAAAGTCAAGGTGAAATTCTTTCTCAGGAAGATTCTTCAAATGTTAAAGTATTTTTAAGCAGCAATAATGTGTCATCTAAACGGTGCGGCCATTTATTTCCCATTATTTGGATGATATAAACACCAGCCCAAATAGTTTGCCTGAAACCAAACTGACAAACCGACTGACACCCACTTACACCTACCTGGCCTCCTCTTTGCAAGATCATTTATATTACGTCATGAAGAATAAAATGGATAATTACATAGACATAAAATGATGCGGTTTATACTCCCACGAACTTCCACCTCAGATTTATCAATGACAAAAATAATATTCCAACTAGAAAAAGAGTTCATCTAATGATATCATTTCGTATTATATTCGTGCAAGTAAGCAAATAACACATTTCTGTGATTTTTGGCTTGATACAATCCTATGATAATTGAAAGATTCAGCATGTTTTTACTTCCTGGTACTTTTGCTAACTTTTGAAAAAAAACAAGAAAAAACAGTAATTGATGAAGAAAAATAGTTCTCAGACGTTGACTAAAACCCTGTATGATTCAAACTGATTCTTAACATTTTCCCTACTGTTAGGGTCGAATGAGTGTCTTTTACTAATGATGAGAAAAAGTGCATTTTACTCGTTTACAACCGAAACAAGCATTTTACGATTTATTATAATGTAGAGCAGAAGTGCAAGAAATTTTGCATTAAATGTGAAATAATGGATTGCATCAACGACTTATACGGTGTAATATCAGTCTACTTAAAAAAACCGTGTACTACAATAAAATAAATTAGCTAAATATTACTATGTACAGAATACATCTTGTTACTACTTTAAAGGGAAAGGGAAAACGGTAAATACGGAAATCAGCAAAACTTATAATTATAATTAATTCCATACTCTACAATAACACAAAATTGATTTCTAATACGATTGATTTTCGGGGCATCAATGTAACAAAATGAATGGGCACTATATGTTTATAGATGAGAACAAAAGTTGATATTCATTATATTCTAAGCTGATTGGCAGTCTTTAATATTTGTTTCGTAAATTTGCAAAAATCAAGCCCATATCTGTTAGTGATAATACATACCAGGTTAGAAAATGAATCTGCAATTGTTGACCACTAATAATTACGCATTGTTTAAAATCTGTCTATCTACCAATAGGCATCTAAAGTAAGCAATTTGTATTTTCTTTTAGTTCCGAAATATAATTCCACATCAGTAAAAAGCTAAAAGTTGGGCTGAATCACTGTTCGCATATCATATAATCATAAAAATCATATCAAAACACTAATTCACCCGGAAATTATACATAGGAAAATTAATTTTCTAAGAAAGAGGTGAAAGGTGGTTTAAAAATTCCATGAAAGAAAGGATTTAATATTTATTCTTATTTTTTTCTTACATAAAACATTACAGGTCGACAATTTCTTCAGATTAAGGATCTGTCATTAGGGAAGGGAAAATTCGAATGCATCCTTGTGCATCTTTTTTTCCTTTCCTCTTCTTATGACTCAATATCTCACATCAGTTGGGGCTTCTCCATAGCAGATTACAAGGAAAGATAAAAAGCAAAATGCATTAAACATCATCTTAACTCAAAATAGGAAAAAAAAATTTTATAATTCTTACTTCCGTAATAATATTTCCTACTGTTAATGTTATTCATACTTAACCAAATTTAAAAAATTGGACAAGCACATGCAATGAAAAAATTAGGGAAACTGTTAACAATAATCATAACAAAAGGTCAGAGCGCCGACCCTGGTAGTAGAAATGACAATGATTAGGCGGTGACCGGATTAGATTAACGAAAAAGTGCAGTTATGACAATTTTCATCGCATCAATCATACAATCTGATTCTGACTAAACAAACATTTTTTTGCTTAAAAGTAAGTCTGAATCCTGTGCAAAAACATTAATTTTACAAGTAGGATCCTTTTGTGTTACCATTTAAAAGTGAATTATTACGGTTAACTATCACACGGAGCGACGCAAAGCAGCCATTGCAAATATGCAGCCCACCCTTATAATTGCCTTTCCTTTGCCAAAATCACAACCTATCCAACTGTAAATGAAGTTAAAAGAAATTTTCATTTTTCTTTCTTATTTCTAACATATTAAGTTAAGCCACACACTTAGATGAGCAAAAGTGTAAACCGCCAACACCACCAAGAAGTGGACCCAAAAGAGAAGACCCATATGGTTTCGATACGGTTACGACACGAAGAACCGACTTTAGCATCCCACAATCTATTTTTATACTTTTTATACTAAATCATAAGCTTATCTATAGTACCACTTTAATTCTAAGATATTTACCTTAATATGCGTGTTCTTTTTTAAATTTTATTAATATACATCTATTTTTTGCTATTACACTGCTAAAACTATGTGTATCCTTAAACTTTTCCTTGTTTTTAAGTAAATCTCTTCTCTTTCTTTTGTTCAACAGACCAAGAAGAAGTACCTTCTAAAATAAACCTATTCTTCCAAACATTTTAAAAGCTTTTTTCTAAATTATCCATTGTATTATTTTTTACAAGATCAAAGCCGGCAACAAGACGTCAATAATGGTACCGGTTTTCCTTATCATACTATGTAATGCTGCCGTTTTCTGCCAAATGAGTATGCAGAACAAAAAGACTATAGATGAAGGGAGCCACCCACTTGTCTTTCAATCATAATAATCTTTTCTTGAGAAAGTAATCTTAACAAAATGTGAAATAGGTAAACTATCATTTAAAGATAAATAAAGTTCCTTTCGTCATTTACTACGAGTTTGAATTTTTGTATTTGTGAAAAAAATAATTTTGTACTTTATACTGATTTTATATCCTCATTTTGTTATGTCGCAAGTCAAATAAATGTTTATTTGTCAATGCATGAGTTATTGTTTTGCTTTTGTCAAGTTTCCAAACAAAGAGTTCTTTTCACAATAGCTACCTAATATGCATATTGACTGATGCTGCAGCAGTGCTACTTCTTTTACTTTTGTTGAAGGTCTTTTTCGAGGCACATGCAACTACCTTCACGTAAGAGTTGCATCAAATGCCCGTGAAAAGCCCAGAAGTAAAATAAATTATTCTGATGATGAGCATTGATAGCTTACTAGAAACTTGAGTCTTTTCTCACAGGTAAGCAATTTAAGTATCTATTTATGTCACCCCCTTGAAAACAATAATCAACGGAATAATAGGTAAACAAAAAGGTATCTGTTCAGCATTGTGAATGGTAATGGCATGTAGGTAGTTAGTTACCTCAATCACCAAGCTAAACTGAATAATAAAAAGTTGCATATTTTCTCGTTTACTTTTAATTTAATTAAAACAATAGGCATAGTTAAACAAATCACAGCGGAAGACTTGTTCTTCTTCCTTTCAAGTTATCTCCCTCGCCCACTTTCGTAATCTAAATGCCAGTTTTTCAGAAAGGCCAGAAAGTATCAGTAAAAGTTCCTTTAAGAAAAAATTTAAAATGGCAAAGTAAATTAAGTCGTAATTTCTGAAGCATTCGTGCCGCTGAATGTGGAAGCTGTATGACGGTTGTTTTATTGTTTCATTTCAATTCATAATTCATGCATCAAGACCTATTTACTTTTACAGAAAAACTTATTTTCGCTAAGACGTTACATGTCTCTCTACTAGTTAATTATGAAAAGAAAAGGGAAATAGAAGCAGAAGCGGAAAATTAAAACAAAAATAGAATGCGTATAGAACTGAGAGCACGTAGCAAAATAAAAATAAAAATGAGACATTTAAATGAAAAAGTACATGATATTAAAAAAAACTAGAATGAGTACTACGCTTGCATGTGTTGATACTGGTACAGGTGCAGATATTTCGTCAAATAAGTAGTAACTTTCATCGTATCTAAATCATAAAGATATTAAAAAAAAACTAGAATGAGTACTACGCTTGCATGTGTTGATACTGGTACAGGTGCAGATATTTCGTCAAATAAGTAGTAACTTTCATCGTATCTAAATCATAACTAACTTCATTTTCATTTCTCCCTCTCTCATTTAATGTCTTTATCTCAGTTGCAGTAGATTATTTTCATCCTATGTCATGTCCCAGAGTAATATTAGTTTTTTTCCTGGTCAACTAATTCCGTTCATTTTTATGCAGCATGTGTTCTTTCCACCGAATGGCAATGACCATCGCAATGGCATAACAGGATCGCGTTTTCTCATTTTTCACTGTTATTACACAACAGTTTTGAATCTAATTTTTCATCATCAACATCTACATCAAGATAATTCTATTAGTCATTTTTCACACTGGAAAACAGATTTCTAAACATTGCTAAAGAACAAAATCCATTTAACTTGCCATAATACCTTTCTCTAACTTAATTATCCGTGACTCTCAAACATTCATATCGGGAAAAGCGGTATATCCTGTCGTACACATTCTTTAAAAATTTGCAAAGAATTTTATGGTCTGCACCTGATAAAAGCTCATTAAGCTTCGTATTGCGAATATATAATATATCATCATTGTGATCGCCCCGTTAGTGATGTAAAATGAGAAATGACCCCGCAATTAAAATTGATTCAAACGGACACTTTATTAATCAGATGACATGAAAGTCGTTTTCGGATTAATAAATTACCATTCTGTTATTAGACTTTTAGACACGCCGGAACGAAAATGTCAGCAGTTTAATCCAGATATAAATCAAAACACAAGGAGAACACTATTGATATACCTAACAACTATATATGTTTGGTTGTATTATAACGAAACAAGGCATATTCGCTCCTTAGAAAGAAAACGCTGACCAATTACTAACTAGTTTATAATGAGATCCAAAATGTAAATGTTTATTGAGTTATCACATCTTTTTGTTTGCGATGGTGATGATCGGACAATATTCTAACAACAGGAGACCCTGCGCTTTGTGTCGCGTGCAGACAAACATGAGCCAGTTCCACACTTACATTGGTCTCAAGAAGCGATCAACGTAGTCAAAGTTAATAATAATAAGCGGATGAAATGCTTTTGTCCGACTACCAACCATGGCTATGGTAAAATGAGCCAGTTCCACACTTACATTGGTCTCAAGAAGCGATCAACGTAGTCAAAGTTAATAATAATAAGCGGATGAAATGCTTTTGTCCGACTACCAACCATGGCTATGGTTGATTACCTTTTCATTTGCCCTTTTGGTTCCTCTTATTTTGATACCGATATACAAAATGCAACTTAATTCTTAGTCCAAGGCAATAAGGCAATAAACATTTTTATTCAATAAGAAACTGGGTGCCGCTCTTATGACGCATGTATGTGGGCCATCATTGCTGGTTTAGAGAGAACTTATTATAAAATGAGAAAGGTGGGGAGTGAAATCGAGGAAGACATAATGGTGTTACTAATGTGTTGGTCTCTTGCTGTTTCACCGTGTACAAATGACATTTTATTTGACTCTCATCAATTACACCAACACCTTGTCCTCAAAGGTAATGAGCGATTACTAACGATTTTCATATTAATAGTTTTGTAGAAATTAAACTTGAAATCTTTTAAACTTTTGAAAATGCCGAATCAAACTCCATTGAAACGAATCGTTTGTTTACCAATTGCTAGGATAAAAATATAAAATAATCACAATGACTTAATTATGCCACTTTTAAAATATTTTAACAAATGTATAACCAAAGGAGGTCGCGTCACAATAAGCAGATGAAACGAAAAATACAAAACATTTTCATCAAGTGAGTATGATTAATCTGGGCGTGTATAGATTATGAAGAAAGTAAGTTGTAGTGTCCGTGTCTATTTATAGTTTAAGTATGATTAACCAAAAAATAAAAATTGTTTGGTCTTTCTTGATATTCATTTCTTTTGTCATGAACATTAATAACAACGCAAGACAATAGTGGGCCATTACAATTGGAATTTCATTGCAAGTTTTACACTTTAAGAATAATGTGAGAAACGTTTGTGCGAATCTATATTATCAAATATGTAATTCCAAATGCATCAAACGATCATTTTCATGACTTAATTTCACATTTTAAGCAGGACTTTGCAAACTCATAAACGGTAGGTCATGATTTAATGTGCTAAGTTGTAAAAAGTATAAAACAAAAAAAAAACGATTTGCGGTAGAAGGACATGACTGCAGCAGTAATTTTAGTAATTCATTCATTAATTCAAGGGTGTCAAAAATGTTATTTTTTGCAAACTGTTGTACCTTTGAATGCACCCACTTACTTGGAATAAGCTAGTGGATGAAGATTTGTCATGTTTTTGTAGAGCTGCAAAACGTCAAGATAAAAGTGTAATCATATAACATCATCAGCATTATTATTGCTTTCATCTTCATACACAAATGAACCATCCGACAAGGAATTCCAAAAGGTATTAACGGTTCACTCACACAAAACACTTCAATGAATTGAAACTGAGTTCTTCTAACTACCTACCCTACAAATAAAAAGTTTGGCTTTATTCTCAACAGTTTGCCTTAAAAGTATTGTGTAAATTAAATGGTCTGGGCTATTCACATGAACATCACGACACTGTCCGTAGAGTACTTTGTCAACTTTGATTGTGTTGAACCATTTAAGTCGGCGCATTAGCGTTTGTCTGTTGCAATCTTCGCGTCCCAGTCAAGGTAATTTATACTCAATCCGCATTCAGAAAACAAATCCTCTTGTTCCTATTTCCCTTTTGATAACAAAGCATAAGGAGAACAACGCCGAAAAATGCCAAATCAGCTTAAAAAATACAGAGGTGAAGGAATTGAGGCTAATGTTGGCTACATTGTATCNAAAAATACAGAGGTGAAGGAATTGAGGCTAATGTTGGCTACATTGTATCTATAAATTTATTGCTTGTCTCTAATTAATTCAAGCACACGGTTAGTGTTAGTAATTTCCCGGATTATTCAAATAAAAAGTAAAAATGAGCACGAGTAATAAAAGCGGCTCTTAAAATATTAGATTGTAGCTTAATAAATTACTCAAAAGTATTCCACTTGATGGACCGCTCAACGATGCCATAATAATAAAAATCGACAGAGAAAAATGAAAACTATTTATGGATTTTAGCTGCACTTGAACCTAAATGTATATGTGTATATATATCCATTAAATGAAAGTTATTAAGTTTAATTTTTTCCAAATAATTCATTTTTTTAATATTTAGTTACTAAACAAGCCATTTCCAAAAAAATAATCGGCATATTTTTATTGGAACGTGAAATACTTTACATAGGTTTAAAGATCAAAACAGACGATAATATAATGATTTCATTTAATATGATTTACAATTAGAAACGGGTGGGTGACGGTATCTATTCAAAGGCAAAGACTTTTTCTTCTATCCCACTTTTATTGTTTTCTCTTCATCTTCTTTAGCAATGACCGTCGTACAAGGAAAATTGTATTAAAGATCTACTACCGGGTAGAATTCGTCACAGTTGAAATCACCTGAGGCAAGCAAATACAGATTAGAAATGCCTACCTTCTAATTCGTTTAAATAGCATTGATGTGAGTTCAACAATGCAAAATACAAACTAATTTCGCTCTTATCATCAGCCTCCTATATACTACCACACCATATTTCAAAGTCAAAATCCTTAATTTTTCCTCAGAATGTAGAATTCACTTGTTCAAAACCCAAGTGAAAAAATATTGAGGTATTTTTTGCACACCGTGTGGAACACACCTTCTTGAGTGTTTATAACTGATTAGGATAGCCACACCACAAAAGTCAGCAAACTTTTGTATAACGAATTTTTTTGCATATGCAATTGTTTACTGTATTAAATTATTTTGAATGTAGATAGTAGTAATTAATTGACAAAAATTAATGATTGTAGGAGTTTCGTATTTTATAGCAATCAAATTTGTCATTAGTTGATTAAAGTTTCTTCTTTGAGAACAAACGTACACACATTTGTATGTAGTAATCCTAAAAAAATAAAATGTTATTTAAGATTAAATTTACCTTACTTGATACCAATAAAATCGAATGTTTTATCATTAATTCCTAATTTGGTATGGATATAGTGCTTGCAACTTCCCATATTTATCGTAATATTCCTCTTGCATTATACCTTTATACTACAACATATTATAATAAAAAGTTGTTTAAAAGATTAAATTTACCTTACTTGATACCAATAAAATCGAATGTTTTATCATTAATTCCTAATTTGGTATGGATATAGTGCTTGCAACTTCCCATATTTATCGTAATATTCCTCTTGTAGTATACCTTTATACTACAACATATTTTACCTACCGCAACACACGTAATACTCAAATTTGCAAATAATCACGTAAAACAATCTCATTACTGCACTGTCAAACAGATAATCTTGCGTTTCACGTTTTAGCAACGACTATGTATTATATCATGCAATGATTTAGTTTAAGAATTATTACTGAAAAAGTAACTTTTATAAAGAAAATGTGATTCGTTTCTTGCTTTAATTTGTTTAAAGAGGAAGGAATGGTAAAAAAATAAATAAATCAACTGATTTTAATTTACCGGAAAGATGATTCATTCATATTACAACTGTAAAGCACGTTGATGTAATTTATTTCTAAGCTTAATATATAACGAGGAAAACGCAATATCCTTTAACAAGTAGATACCAATCTTTCTGATTATTTGAATCATCATTTTTCCATTTGTGATGGTTGTTTTTGCTAAACATCAATAGAAAAGTCCAAAGAAGGAGTTCAAATTCTATGATTTCAAACTAATTTACTTTTAATTGTCCGAGAGAGATGATCCTTCATTGTTACGTACTATCAACTACGTGACCTTTTAATGTACACATAGCACGTTTAAAGTTTACGTGTAATGGATAAATAATCTAAATAGGCATGTATCCTAAAGAAACTCAAATGATATAGCGATAACTAGTCAGCTGAACAAGAAAATGGAAAAAGAAAGTGAACAAACAAAACAAACATTCCGACTTCACTATCCACTCTAATTTATTCGTTAAATGATTTTATCAAAATGGGATTTTTGTGAAATACAAAAAGAAATATTATGTTCAATGATTTTTTCATACATTAGGTTTGAGGTATTTATACATAATTTATTTTGTTAATTTTGAAAATCAAGTTAATAGTCCAAAGTTAGTGACTGTGGAGAGAAAAGAAACCAAGTTCTTTGACTTAAGGTTTATGTAAGATTCCGGAGCAACTTTTAGGTGCATAAAGTAATTGATATGGAAAATATTAATAAGAATCCACCATAATTCCATCGCCATGTTCAAAATATTAAACAAAGAGTTTTTTTATTAAGACGAAAGAAGTAAAGTTCCATGACTGATCATTCCTGTAACAAAAAATTGATGTACAGGTTAATGAAATGAAGGCAATGAAATAATATAAATCGGAACAGCTTTACCATGCCATGGGGGAGTAATTGACTCATTTTAAACCTTGTATCATTTTGACAAGAACTACACCACTAACCACACCATATTGACCAATAACAACGGAATATTTCTGATATGTCAAGATAATATTAATATCTTTTGAAGTGTTGGACAGCATATGTATACATAAATAAGTTCTGGTGGTGTTGTTGGTGAAGTGGTATTTTGTGATGAAGGAATACCAAATGAGAAAAGACGTAAAGTTTTCTAGCTAGTTGCCTTTCTACAAAGTAAAACAAATCAAATCACCAATTCTCATTACAGCAATAATTATTCTGGTTGTATTTTGCACCCCTGCCCATTCAACACGAAATATGTAAACTCTCCCTCTGCTTTCAAAAAGGTCATACTTGCTTCTTTCCCCATTAAAAAACTTTAGTGATATGGTTGATTGCAACGTTAACTTTACGATTAATTCAGGTGCAAATGCCTCAAAGGAAGGGTATCTTTCTTTTTAATTTTGTACTCCACACAATAGCGTTCATTTTCACACGAATGTCAGTCCAGTGTCAACTCTATTTCCCAATCCTGTCCAATACTGTATTGCAGCGTATCGACCAAATTATACGATGCATTTCTTCGGTATTCTTATGGGAATAGCTCATCAACACAAAATAAAAAACAACGGGAAATTTTCGTATACTTCCTTGCCAAGTTAGAAGCACGAGTTAATTTTTACAGGTCTTTAAAGAAATGACTCCATTCTTTCTCAATAACATTCATATAAAATTTCTCAAGTACGTTATTTTACAAACCTTTTATAAATAATAAAAGAGCTTTAGTTCATCCACTTTTAGTCAGCGTTCCCTTTTCTCATTTTCGTTGTCATCATCAAAAGTTAAGAATAGGATTTTAATGAAAATCATTGTGAAATTAAAATGTATTATTATCAGTATCAAATACGATTTGCAAATATGTACATAAATATATACAAACTTAATATATCTAACTTGTACTGTACATATATAGAGGACAATGAGCGTTTGTGTATGTGCGTGTATTTGTTTCTGATCACTATTATTACCGGCCGACATCCAATCAACATCATCATGACTTGCATTAAATTTCGGCATCTTTCTCCACTTCCTTGCATAAAACAAAAATTCAGTTTAAGAGCGGCTTCTGAAGTATCGTTGTCTCACAACAAAATAGCCGTTCTGTTGCCTCCTTTTCAACTACAGTTTACTCGCTTTGATTGACTTTCTTTGCCGTGTGAGTATAGCTTTTCCTATTGAACAGCCCAAAAATATCTTTTCTTCACTCCATTCAATATACATCCGAAAGCAACTACTTTTATGGATTTTAATTTACTCGATGAATGTGTAGTGCTTGATTAAAGAGCTACAACTTTTTGTTGAAATCATTACAACCGCACTTCTATAACTACTCCCTTGTACTTTATTTCTAATCCTGTTTGGGAATATTGTACAATACAAGAGCAATTAAGGGCCATTTTATTTTTTCAAATTCCATAAAAGGCCACCATCATCATTGACATTTAAAATAGTCAATGCCAATTTATTTCAGTGTTATCCAATAATTTTAATGCTACTTCTTGCATAAATCAAGATATTTTATATATTTGGCGGTTTAAAGTTTTCAAAACCAACGGAAAATGTCATAAAAATTTCCGTAGCTTTTTGTAGCAAATAAAGAACGGTAAATTTAAGGTACACAGCACCGTTCACATATAGCTCTGTCTTTTTTGTTATTTCCATTGTTGCCGTTTTTATTAGTTGACTCCTTGACAGAAAAAATATTTATTGTGGATTCCCTCAAGTGTGAAATGAATTGAATGCTTGATTGAATATCTGAGTAAAACAAAATTCAGAGGAGTATTGAATTGAGAACATGCATAAGCGGACTTTAGTCAAGTGTAGTATATACGCTCGTATTATGTGACGGAAACGTTTACCGCCCAGTTCAAGTCTTTGTCTATTTAGCACAAATTTAACAGTTTCTTCTTTATCTTATAGGTTACTTCTATCTTTTAGGTATATTGCTTTCCCCTATATTCCCACACACACACACACTTAAGTTCGCTTTGCCTCATTAGACGAAGAATTCTTTTATAATAGACAGCTCATGAATTAATGAAAAAATTGAGCCACTTAAAAACTCTCCCTGTATTGTTCTTGATATCTTGCGCATTATTACGCTCTTTTGCTAAAAATCCATTGATTTTTTATAGATTCAGGACATCACGACGACATAAACTTTACATGCTAAGAAGGTAGATATTTTCTTATTCCTAATTTACAGATTGCGACATGTACTAATTTTAAAATGCATGCAATATTTCCAGTATTCATCGTACTAATTAGTGTAAAATTTGCAAAACACAAGCTTAAGTAGTAGTACGACTAGATATGAATACGGGCATGATTACCGAGCTACAAACCGCTCATCAACGAAACTGTTCAAATCTTATTGTGCCAACAAAGCTACATTGGAGTCCCTTTCAGAATTGACGATCTGAATTTTTTCATCTTTCAAATAGACAATGATGAAGAAACGTCTTTTTATTGTTATAATTCTGATTTAATTCAATCACCAAAGTTTTTTAAAAACACAATTTCCGTATTAAAAGATAGGCGGAGAGTAATTTTTCAGTTTAAATTTCTATTCTTCACGCGATAGTCCCACAATTAACATAAGTTACATGTTACATGTCAAAAACGTTCAACAGTTTGTCTTCCAATCCAATACAACGGCTCTTTTGATCAATGCGGTGAAGTTCACGTTATTCAAGTTTGATATGCGACTGCCCAGTCCATGTCTTTTCCTTGTTTTTTCATAATCTTTATAGACAAGTATAGCTAATGCACTGAATTATGAGGATGATACAAATTATGCATTATTATTATATCATAGCATAACCTGCGACTTGAACTCAAAATATTTCACATCAAATTAGTAGTAAGAAACTACCTATTGATTGTGGACGCATACGGCTATCGGGAAGGATGGCCAAAAGGAAATTGCCTCTACGCTCAAAGCTCCTCCCACGGGGCACTGTGAGAAATTGAAATGCGTCGAAGCAAACGTAATTTAAAAGTAAACAAAAACAACTAAAAGCATGTGCTTATTGTGCTTCTGCGGTTAGCTTTGCTTACTATTCATTTGAATG
>JAANSO010002213.1:0-14142 GCA_036507315.1 Lepidocyrtus fimetarius
GCAGTCCCCCAAGTCCCGGTTGGGGTAGTGACGACATTGATTTCTATCCAAGCGAAGATACTGGGACTCCCGAAGTTTCAGTATCCTCTGGGTCTTCCCCCGACAGCCCTGACGAATCATCGACAACAGACACAGAGGCTACAATCCCAGTAGATAATTCTGGTTGGAGCTCAGACGCCGACTTGGGCTCCACGCATCCAGTTGATGACTGGGGCGTAGCCGCTGCAGCACCGTCAAACACTGGATCTTCTGCTGCTCCATCACAGACGCACCCAGAACCAAGCTCTGCCCCTTCGTCATCATCATCTCCAAACCCAAATCCCAATGTTACTCCAGCAAAACCAGCTCAGTCAGCGCAGAACAGTTTCCAATCAGTTTCTGACATGCAACAACAAAATAGCAAGCCACAAATGGGAAGTTGGGGACCCCAAGGGTATATGCCATCTATCCCTGGAGCACCAACACAAATGGGCAGTAGACCACAGCCACAACAACAAAATCAAAATCCCTTTGCAAGCCCTCCACAACATGGCGGAGCTCAAAATATGAATACTTTCCACGACAAGCGACCGGACTACCCTGTTAGCCAATCTTTTCAGGGACAAAATCCTCTATGGAGCTCTCCCCAGTTTCAAGCTAATTTAGGAATGTTACAGCAGTATGGTGGATACTGGAAAAACACTGGAACTAGATCAAGTCCAGCAGGCAAACCAAAACCTTGCGCAAAGAATAAAACAAAGAATAAGAAAGGTCAACGGGAAGCTGTTGCACATGAACCGATTCCAAAACATACAAGCAAGGTAGAAGAAATTAAAGAGGAGAGTAAAGCTCCGCCAAGGGCAAGAGTAGACCTTGACGTGTTAGAGGAAGAGCATCGCTCATTGGTATAAACTAAATTAATTTTTGGTTGGTTTGAATTGTTTAATTAATTAATTTATTATTCTTATTTATTTATTTATTTATTTATGAGATTATGTAAATGGGTTTTATACAATAAATAATTTGTGTAATTTTTAACGTTTTATGCTTTCACCTTGATCCTGGATTTTATTTATATCTGTTTTATAGTTCTTTACATATATAATATGAATTCAATTAAAATAAAATAAATACCTGGAATGCATCCATTGTTTCGAATACATAAACACAATGTTAGGCATCATTATCATTATTTTTATTCCAATACCATAAATTGTAACCCATTATGATAACATACCAATAAAATACAATCCGCATACGCGATTTTTAATTGCAAACTCTTCTGGTTTGAATTTTCATACACATTAAAAAACTAGCTTACATTTCCATTATTGGTAACACAAATTCGTATAGGTACAAGTACAACAATTAATAACTATCCAAACAACATTAAAATATTCCTACGCTATGGATCTTATATACGTATAAGAAAAAACGAGTACCTGACTGCATTCATTAATGTTATTAATGTATGACCTAATTAATAAATGCATAAATAAGCACCACAAAATCAAAAAGGTACTTAAAACAAAACTGAATAAAACGTATATTTTACAATACGATGAGATACCATATAATTGGACAACCCAAATCATTTGCTCTAAAATAAAAATAATAATCTAATTCGATTCGCCGATTATTTAGAAACCAAGTTAAAAAGATAAACCATTCTGTAAAGATAACTGAGGTGAATTTAAAAAATTAAGCGTAGTAACACGGGGACACAAATATATCTGTTAGAATACATAGTTGATCTTCGCTAAAAACTGTTTTATGAACGGCCCAGTTGTCGTGATGTGTTCTTCGGAAATTCGAAAGACACTTCCTAATTGTGGCCTGTGTGGAATACAATCAAATCAAACTATTAGCAAACAGTTTACAACATTCTACTTGTTACAATAATACATTTTACCGATCAACTTACTGGTATTGGTTGCGGATCGTTCAAGTGTGTTGTAAGAATAACCAAAACATCCGGAAGATATTTAGGTACGTGATAAGGGTGAGTATCAACATAAGCACATAATGCTAGGATGGTTGAATGAGCTGCGTCAATTTCCACAGGGGTACAAGGTTGTTTTTGCCTCCTCTTCCTAGCAAAACTTGCAGCTGACTTCTTGAATTTGTCCTATTTATTTTGTAAAAGATTAAAATCCAACTTTATTTGATATAACAACAACCTTCAACCTTTGGTGTAAATATTAAAGCTTACCAGCAACTCCATTGGGTTCTTCACAAGTAGACAATGTAAAAATCCACACAATATTTTCGAAGCAGTTTCTCTTACTTCCAACTTTCGATCGGCCAACAGTTTTAATACAAGATTGACGATTTCCTCTGACCACTTCTCGCTACTAGCAAATATGCTAATATTGTTCAGGGCAAATACCTTTAGGAATTCTAAAGCGCTCAGTCGAGCTCTCCAGGATGGAAGTTCAAAAGCCTAAAAACATTCGTTCATTATTTTTTAAAGTGATGCAACATACTAAAAGTAAGTTAAAGAAGTTTCGTATCTTACAGCTTTGAGCACGTCCAACAAAGAGTCTACATTTTTCGGATTTATAAGAGATTTTGCTAAACCAGTCAACGCAAAGGCAGACAGTGTAGCTACTTCAGGATCTAAATCATAACTTTCGAACTGGCACAATAGAGGAACGAATCTATATAAACATGCCGGAATAGATGCTTCAACTTCCCAACAAGCCGCCAAGATCCACTCCAAAACTAATTCAAAAATATTACAAGACCTATGAAATATGTTTAAAATCGTTTGCGAGTACGAAATAAAGTACACATACCTGTTTTGAACTTCAACAATAGCTTTCTAATGTCATTATTAGCTTCGTCTTCTTTCAGATCTGGTTGATATTTTATTGCATCCACTTCTACATTGTGTAACAAATCGAATATATATCCAACGAAAGGCTCATATTTTGGGCATAATTCACAACCAAACTTAATATGAGAATCCACATCCCACTCAAAGCATTCTGCTAACAGTCTATTTAAAATAGTAATAATTTAACGTACAGCAAAGTTCACTTGAAGTCAGAAAATATTTTTTGGTATGGTATAATGATTTGACTGGTACCTTCCTAACTGCGACCTGACATTCATGTATGGATTTGGAGTTTCGAAGAAATGTTTCTTCACAAGAGCTAAAGTGTCCGTGTATATCTCTCTGCCACGCCATTGTACATGCCATACTGCCTGATCGAAGAACGTCATTTCTCTATAATTTTAAGATTAGTTAAAATTGTATCCCATTAATTTACTCGATCACTGCTTTTTTTGTTAAAGGGTAATAAAATTAGCAGGCAGGGCAGCTACCAAATTGACTTACTTGTACGCATCAACAGAAGTGGTTTCCGCAGTGTCCAAACTTTGAATAAAACGTTTGCGAAGAAATTCGATGAAGTATCGCAGCTTATTCGGATCCCGATTGTGCTGTACATAAATGAAAAACAAAGCATTTGTTAATGTGACATTACGAAGAGAGAACTAATTAAACCTTAGTAATTCGCCACTAAAACATTCAGCATTTCGCAATCGATCCTTCCACACTCGCTAAGAAAATATACATGCACACAACAACACTGAAAGGTAATTCAATATTATAAATCATGATATAGTCATTCTATGTCTCCAAGCTTTAAAATGCTTGGAAAATGTTCATTCAATAAGTTTCAAAATTTAATTTTCAACTGTTAAGGAAGTATCATGATCAACATACTTTAGTTGGTTTAAGCAAACTTGAGACTACGCCGCCAGAATTAGTACAAATGTTATTCATAAAAAATCGTATATGTATCACACTGCATTTTGTATCAAATTCCATCCATTTATTTACCAAATTTCGTGTCTTATGCTTCTGCGGATCATCCCCACCTAATTGTCCTAAAGTTTGTAATAGCTCTCCAATACTTCCTGGATTGCAACGCAACCCAGACGTGAATGGAACCTATGTAATACCCAATAATATTTAAACGCACAATATCACACCTTATTTCGATTGGATTTGATAATATCTTTAACTATCATTCTTTCATCAGTGAAAAGTAAGTAATGACTTTAAAGTTGGGAGGAAAGCGTGATGTAGTTAATGGAATAATCTCTCATTCTAAAAGGGTGCCATTCGCACTATTCCCGGACACTGAATAATTCAGTGTCCACTTATAATGTGATTAAATAAGTGTAATACTATATTAAAGTAATGCTTACAGATGGAGAACACATTGCATTGCTCCAAAATGCAATAGTTTCCTGTGTCACACTGTTCAAACAATCCGTAAAAATTGGCTCGAGCTGTTCCCAGAATGACTCGATTGTTGCATCGTCCCACAATTTCATCCCATAAATAATTCCACAAATTATATTGGCTGAACATCTCTGCTTCCACTGATCTTTGTCTTTGCCAAACTCATGCGCATATCTGAGCACAAGTTGTAGACTTCCTGGGCCATTATTTCTTGCTAAGGCTTTAATAATATCTGGCTTTTTGTTTCCTTTTGATTTCCCCTTTTCTTCCAAACTCCAAAACTCCATCAATTTTTTAATATACTCTTCATCCGTAAAGTATTTTTCACAAGTTGAAAGTAAAACTTTTNGAAAGTAAAACTTTTCTAGATTCAGTTTGGTCTGAAAAGTCGGAATAATTTGAAATCGATTTTTTCAGAGTTAAAGTTTCTGGGAAAGCAGCAAACCCGTAATACATCTTGTGAATGTAGAATTCTGGTGTATGCCCATTGGTTAAACTGGTAATTTTGTACTTTCTTTCAGATTCATTGGCGTTGTTGGACGTAGTTGGCCGAGAAGTATATTGAAGCAAGGAGTGAAATGATTCGTCCTAGAAAAAAATAAACTTTTATTAAGCTTGTCTAAAAAGAATTTTTTTTGTGGTCCCGGTATTACTAACTAACCTGTGTTAGCTCCAGCTCTTTCTTTGTATTTATTGTCATTGACGGATATTGCCGTTTAAAACAATTCATAAGCCACGCAAGAGTTACCATCGAGGACTGGTAAATAAGATAAATGATAAATGTAAATATTGTTTTCATAAAACACTGTTTATCAGATAATTTAGTATAAAAATACTTCATATACTTACCCTTCTTAATTCAATATGGCTAGATACAAGAGACTCAAAGTAGAATTTGGCCAGATCTTCAGTTAAGTTGGCTCCTTCTTCTTCAAACACCAGTACACTAAGCATATCTGAAGCCATTGCTCGCTTTCTCCAATGACTATATTGATGACGTACAAAAAATATAGCAAGTTACTAATAAGTTATCAGGAGAATCATTAAAACAACTTATCCAAGCATTAATATAAAATACTTACCTATTTCCATTCGATCCGATATCTATTAGCTGCTTCATCAAGCTGGAGTAATGCTTCAAGTTTTCGGAGGTGTCAATAGGTTTTAATTCGCCCATTTCCTTGAAAGCATCTTCCGAAATCAATTCGCGAGCAAATTTATATAACTTTGAATCATCCTGTAGTAAGGATAAAAACAAAATATTCAATTGACAAGGTAAAGAATATTTTATCTATTAATTAATTGAGCATAATGCATGAAAAATATCTTATTATTATCAATTCATACCGGAACTCTTTGTTGTAAAGGATAGTAAATAAAACTTTGTGTGATTAATTGCTTTATCCGTTCCATTGTCTGGATGATTGAATTTTTTTCAGAGAAAGGACTTTTGACAACTGCTATCCATAAATCGTTGATGTCTTCCCAACGATTTTGAATGATAGGGGATACCCCTCTTCCAAGCAAAGTATATAATGCTCCCTTAAACAAAAAGTGAAACGAAGTTAGATACAATACAAAATACTGAACATCATTAAAATCCATCTATTTGCGCACCTTGTATTCATCATGTGGGATCCCTTCTTGAAGTTTTTCAATAAAGAAATCCTTGATGCACCTCGATATAAGCCCACCAAAACTATCAACAATTCGAAAGAATCTATTCTGTGCATTTAGTCGAACCTTGGCGTAGTTGTTTACGCAAAGTTTAAAGAGACTTCGAAGAATTTCCACGTGACTAAGAGTCCATGTGGTACAAGTAGAGGATCTATAAAGGAATTTATATTTTGTTGTAATGTAAAACGTCCGTTTTCAAAGTACATTTATTACAACTTTTCACACTGATTGTTATACCTGACTCGCTTTACATGTAGGTCATAGGTTTTGATAATGAGAGCCACTCGTGCCCATTTCTTTTTTGGATTCAACGTGTTTCCTAACGATGCCGATTGGCTTGTGTTGGAGAATGGCATACATCGTTTATCCGTTTCAACATTCGGTAGAATCAATGAATCTAGGCCCTATAAGAACGTGTCAAGTCCAAACCATTAAAATCCACTTGAAATCCACTTAAGTAAAACTTAAAAATTGCATTGTGTTTATACAATACATACCTTCATCAGAGCAATAAAAGCGTCTGTATCATCCGATTTAAACTTCTCCAAATACGTAGCAAAATTGCAGTAGATTTTATAATATTTGTACGTTATTATCTTCGTTAGTTCCAGGATATTTGATTTCTATAGGAGGGAGGCCAAATCCTACATTGTCTGGATTGAGATCCACAACAGTATCGGGACTGAAGCAAGTAATTTTTCTATTTAGGTCATCACATGGACAATTTATTTGTGTTTCTTTAGCACTTTAAATCTTACCAAGTCACAGGAGTCTGATCCCAGAACTGAACTAATGTACTTATTCCATCGTAAGCTGCAAGCAAGATTTGCATATATTTAAGCAGTCTCTTGTTAAACTCTTCGTTTTCGGCAGTGACAGACTCAATTCCATCAAACTTGGAGGCGTATTCGGTAATTATTTTTAAGGACAGCTCCTTGGCCCACGCAAGTTCCTCTGCTGAAGGCACATGCCAACTGGCTTTAACAGTTTTAGGATCGACAGATTTTCCCCAATCCTATAAACAAAAGTGACAAGCTAAAGCTATTACGAATATCATTCATTACAAATATACTCTGATATGTGTTCATTTTACATTGATGGCAAGATATTTTGGATCGTCGTAGTCAGCTTCGGAGATTCTGCTTTCTAATGGGTATATAAACACGAGGCTTTGCAGACATCGTGTCAAAATCTTTGAAGTAAACCCGTATGCCTTCTTTCCATTCAACTTTAAAGCAGAAAACAACATTGACTCAATTTGAGTTCTGTATTTTAACAACTCTGTTCCAGTTGTTTCAATAATCTGAAATTAACAATTAATTATTTTGAATATTTTATTTGGATGATTGGATATAGATTTCATGTAATAATGAACATGAAATACACTTACACTTGATAATAACAGCAAATGAAATAAAAGCTGTTTGTCCAATTCTTCATCGTCCAAGATTTCATCAGTCACAAGAGATTCCACTGATGCACACAATTGTGGCAGTAGTTTCGGTAACATTATATCTGGCCTAGTTGCAGTAAAAGACTGAACGATTCCCGCAAACAATCTTCCAGACACGTCAACTTCAAGTGTGCTTGTTAAAGCAAATCTAATAAGTTTGTTGGCAACTGCTTCACAGATCACCGTTGATGACTGATTTGCCAAACGAAGAAAAACTGACCACAAAAACTTGTCCAACGATTGATCTTCAATACTCAAAGCATTTTGTAGGGTACGATTATCATTCATTCTAGTGTTTTCCATTGTTCGATTTTCAATCAGTGAGAGGACTCGATCTACAATCTGGAGAACAAAGTCCTCAAGACATGCAGTAGACAGACAAACTTCTTTCTCGTTCTAACAAAAACAAATGGTAAATCAACAAAAAAACATCACAGCTTTGTATTATAATCTAAATATTTTGTTACAGGTAGTTGTGTCGTGCTGCGCACAATACCTCATCTTCGATTTCACCGGCGAGGGCTGAGCAATCAACAAATGGAAGATACATAAAAAGCCCATGAAGGCAACCTAATGCACTAAGCGTTTTGAACATATCATTAGGATCAATTGCAGGAAGTAAAGACATGGCGAAAGGAAGTACTAGTTGTCGCCCATCATAGCCCTCATCTTCCACTCGACTACTAATCATTGACTGAAGGACGATTGTGACCCATCGTAAAGCAATCATATACTTCTTTGGTTCAGTCACAGTTTCTACTATTCCTCTATACCTATTGTTTGATTGCAAATGAACGATTTCATTACAGGTAATTCAAAAGAACCAATAATAAAATATTCAGTTCAAATATTATTAAACATACTTTTCCATCACAGCAGGAATTATGATTTGGGGTCGAAGAGTAGCTAAATTCTTTAGCACTAAGCCACACATGTTTATATCGAGATAAAAATCCAAAACAATATACGAAGTCATCTTTACAAACGCGTCAATATCTTCGTCTGTTAACTTATTTTCTCCAGGGCATCGATACCACCACCGTTTGGAATTATCCTGGTATCGTTCTCTGTAATAGTACAAACAGTTGGCTATAAAAATTGTGTTCGATTCATTTAGCAATACAACACTAACGAGGACAAGGAGCTTACTTTTTTACACGAAGGCAAAACGCGTTGACTAAATCATTTAGCAATGCCCCCAAAGGCACGGACCACTTCCCATGATTCGACGGATTGTAATAAGTTTCCAATGACTTTAAAAAGTTTTTCAGGTATTTGATGGCAACTGGATTATTTCCCTATTTAAAACAAAAATAAAAAATTAACCAAGTGATTGCTACTAATAAAAATACTAGTTTTGGCTTTATAAAAAACTTACCATGCTAGCAACAATTAATCTAGCAGCTGAACACGCGTCAAATGCTTTGATATTACTCTGACAAGCCGAATATTTACTTTCTCCTTTAAAATGGACGGGGAGTTCTAAGTTTTTCATTAAGCGAGAGTAAATAGAAGGTAAATGAGGAGTCCAATCAAATGAGCCTGGCATATTCCACGCTGCAGTAGCCAGAACTGACATCATTGACTGCAGATTCAAATTCCATCATACATTGAATAATTAAAAATCATGAAGTGTCATTACTTTACTGATAGTTGCAATAAACTTAAACTTGCTATTTATAACTAATAGTTAACTTACCCACTCCCACGAAGGATGGTTATTCCATGCATTAGCGTACTCCAAGAGCTCTTGTATTAGCTTGTTTATCTCATCCTCGCTATCGGGATCCAGAAACGGAACAAAGTGTTTCAGCATTTCTAGAGCAAAAAGCATTTTCGGAGAAGTTGGGCATAGCATTGGTCTGAACTCTAGAATGACTTCTTCATAAGCTCCCTTCTCAAAAAATACATTTGACAGTCTAATCGTTTCTTTCAAAAGGCTTTCAATTTTTCTAAAGAAATGAAAATGGAAGGAATTTAACGATGATTATATCACACAACAGACACTTCCATTTATCATACCATTTAAAACAAACGGTAAAATAGAGAACAGAACTACAATAATAGACTAGAAATAAATTGAATAAAAAAACTTACGCAGATGCTTTAAATGAAAGCGTGTATTTCCGATGATGGACGCATCTATCCAAAGTATCATAAAGTGGCCTCCATGAGATCACGATATCATCTCTAGTTAATAGTTCTGGCTTCCTAAAATGAAGAAGATCATCAATTTGTAAATAAAGTGATTTGTTCTTAAATACAATTTACAACAATATTTAAAAGAATTTCCCTTACTTTAGAAGAAAATTGAGCATGTCGGCTATGTTTGCCACTACATTCAAAGGACATGTTTTCATTGTGAGCATTTCCAAATACAAGTTTATTAACTTAACGTGCTGCTCTTTTGAAAACTTTCTGCCGTACAGGTAAATATATCTGAAATATTGAGACAAATTAGTGCACGTGTGGTAAGAGCGTTTCTTGATTACTAAATTTATTCAAAATGGAAGGTTTTAAAATAGGTACACAACAGAATCTTACGTCCACAACGTCTTTGTGTACAGGATCCCTCCAACTTGGAAGTCTTGGCATAAAATAGCCTTGGCCAAGTTTCGTATGATTTTGTCAAGAAACTCTTCCGTTTCTGTTTGAAGTTGATCATAATAGGGAAGAATCCGTAGGAAGGTACTTTCTTTCTGGTATTTCTTTGCTGGAGAAATTTCTTCCCTTGAAGATGCATCCACCTCCATGGCTTCGGAACTGGGGTCATCATCCACAACGTATGTCCCCTCGTCCATCACGACTTTGTTAGAGTTACTAGAGGTTCCCCGAAAAATATTTGCCGGAGTGGCAATAGTATTCGTGGTGGAGGCTTTAACCTGACAATTGCTGAGTTTGACGCTGCCACTAAAACCATTCAAACAGAAAACAATTAACTTATGAATAAGTTACTTAGTACGCAACTTACAATAAATTGTACAATGAGTTTCCATTTAGTTAGCAATTAACATACTTATTGGAAACGCCTGTAATTCTAATAGCATTAACAGGGGTAATAAGTGCGGCAGCGTTGGCGCACTGTACGTCATCACCGTTCAAAACCATAATGACTACTAAACCTAAAGATGTTCCAAGCACAAGTGTAACTTTCCTTCGCTAGCTAAAGTAAACTAAAAAACCATTCTACCTACATATATGATGAATGATGATGATACTAATACTACGTTGTGTGAATTGAAAAACTAAGGAATTAAACGCGTGTGGAAGAGTTTGGCTTAAAAGAAGCTTTAGAAGCTTATTGCGAATATGTTTTATTCAAAGATCACATAAAATGTTTCGGGTGATCCTATACAATTTCAATTCTGCGTAAACTACAAAACTTGCTTAAGGGTATCTATTAATGATTCGCAACAGTTCATTTCGCACTTATATTTGTTTCCTGAATATCTTTCTATTTCAATGTAAAAACTAAAATTCTTTTAATAGCAATCTAAAGTACTTTCATAGTACGTGTACGCGTAGGGAAAAAATACGCATTTCAACTTCTTTAGTGAAAGCAAAAAGCAATTTTTTGTCGGGTGTCGGAGTTCTTCCCGAGACGCACTACATGACTGACTGACCGAATTATTTGTTGCGTAATATCAACTTCCTCATTCTTAATCTCCATTAACTTTCACACACTTTTTTCTTTGTGATTTTATCGTTTAGAGCTGACTTATTGGTAATGGTGCGGAATGAATCAGTAAATCCACAGGATCAGGAAATTCTCAGTGGCAGTGGCATGGAGAAATGAGTTTAAATACAATTATTTAACACATCCAACATCACAACCCCTATGAAATTCGCAAATGAGAATGAAGTAGGATGAAACTCCATGTTTTCAAGCGAAATGCATGTAGGTATGTATAAATACGTCTCATCTGCATAACTAATTTTCAGTTTCAATTTCAATCAATTTTTCTCCGGACATGATCAACCTTTTGTCATTTTAATTCATTAAACAAAAACACTAATAGTATGCAGTGCATACTATGCACAATAATATTTCAATACCATTTGCCATTTCAACTTACAAATTGTGTAATTGATGATATGATAGTAATATTTTTCTCAAACTGTTGACATAAGCCTACTAAATTTATCAATATAATTAATTAGTCCTGCTTTTTGTCTACTCATTCTTATTTTCGGAAAGTAAAAATGTTGTACTTAGGTAGGTAATGTGAAGGACGAGCGAAATGACCTTTTCATTATTCCAAAAATAATTCGGTAAGCTAATTAATGGGGCAAGGTGAAATACCGAGTGCAAGTGGAAGTTCAAGAAAAGTGATTAATTCCGATCATGCAGTTAAAATTAAGCATCAATTTCATTAGTTCAAAATCAAAGAGGAACTTCCACTCCTTTCCGAGACATTTAATCACGTTGAAACAAAGGTTGCCAAACTATTTTAAACTGGT
Source organism: Lepidocyrtus fimetarius (assembly GCA_036507315.1). Lineage (NCBI taxonomy): Eukaryota > Metazoa > Arthropoda > Collembola > Entomobryomorpha > Entomobryidae > Lepidocyrtus > Lepidocyrtus fimetarius. The sequence continues at coordinate 11,829 of JAANSO010002213.1, forward strand.
ACCTAATTGGTAAATGATAAGATTGGCCCTGGCCTTCTTTAGACTTCTCAAATCATTTTATCATTTCGTATTGCATACGCAATTGTACTGTTTTTAAATATGATTAGTTATCTATCACCTTGTCATGCATATTAGAAAAACAGAACAAGAACAAAAGAACTAGACGACTTTCCGAGAGATCTTTTACCACCGCAGATCGCAAAATAGAGGTTGTGATTATAAAGATTACAAAAATACTGTAGTACCCTACACGCAAGTTTCTTTCCTTTTGTCAGCCATCTTTTAAAAGTCATTATCTTTAAAGTTTCTTTGAAATTTCATTTCATATATTCAGAAAACACGCATAGAAATAGTAAGTAAAGTAGATGTAGTTGTTGTAGTGGAATATGTTCGGAACTCTGTGTAAAAACAAATATTTGTAAATATGCCCTTCATTTTTTAGAAAACAAACTTCCCCTCTATAATTCTTCAGGTTCATTACTACAAGATCTTTTCACATTCATCATCTTAAGTCTACGTATGATACTGGGTGAAAGTAATTAACAAGTTTTTTACCCAGGACCCAGCTTCTTTTAAAAATTATTGCAAAAATACTAAAAATGAATCATTTAATATTTTCTTAGCATACGTTGACGATCTGTGCCGATTTGACATTTGAAAAGTAAAATATATACCTACTTTATCATTGCATAATTCTCCCTACTTTGCTTTTTAAAACTTTAAATCTAATTTTCACATCTATCTTGGCACGCATCACACAATTTTCATGTGCATATTTTTGGAAATAGGAATGGGAACATTCTTTTTCCAATGCAGAAATAAATGGCAATGGTGAGAAAAAGTAGATCATGCAGATGGAACTTCCTACTGCAAATTAGGTTGCCCATGAAAACTTGGCTGTGCTATCACATCATTATCATCACCTACCAGCTTCTAATCCTCAAAACAAAATCTTGGATTGTTAATACCGGATGCGTTTAAGATGACAAAAGTAATGCTGTTTATTATGCAAGTTATCACAAGATGCTGCTCATAAAACCGATGCTGATAACCCAACCGACATCTATTATACTGATAAGCGTGAATTTACTAATCTACTGAAGAAATGGCTGATGGATAACAACATAATTCTAAAGGAAATGACAAGCTGGAGGCATTTTTGAGGTAGAATTGTAAATTATTTTGATTAATTGGAACTGGAAGCTACAAACTGGTAGGTCAGGTGTGAAGGAATACTAACGGAAATTCTACAGTTTCAAAGAAAGTGAGGTTTAAATCACACGTTACCTTCCAAACAAGTTATTATGATTCGAAATTCAGGCTTTTCTTATAATGATTAAGCATTACATAATCTGCAACGTTATGCTAACGCCAATTATGATTCAATAATTATGAATAATCATCCTTACCTCAGTAGGGCTCCGCGGATCCGCTGGACTAAATATTAATTAGTTTGCACAGATTATAGCAAAATTCATTCAGTTCAGAAGACAGAAAACTTATCACTCTTAAATTCTTAAAATGGGATTTTCAAACAAAACTATTAAATTTTGGAATTTATAGGTTGACTAGTTCATTAAATTTTCAAACTTCCTCTTTTGATCCATTAAAAACTGAATAAATCAATGAAAGAACTTTTTAGTCGTAAAATCACAGTAAATCACAAACAGGTGTTTTCATGTGCAAAAAATAAAATGCAACTTTCCAAAGTCTTTGTGTGTAGTAAACTAAAATTGGCTGAGATGAGTATTTAACTTTTATGACTCAAAATCATGAAAAATGATTGTTTACGTGTGCGAAATTAAAAATTGCAACAATCATCGCAACTCATCACTTTTTCAAAATCCTGTGTCATGATGATTATTGAGCAAAAAAGGTTTGTAGTTGACGCGCCACTCTTTTTCCCAACCTGATACATCTCAACACGTGTAAAAAACTCTGATAAAAAACAGGAGAAAGGACGGATCTATGCATATATGAGTACTTTCACACAGGTAAACTAGCTGCAACTTGCAAGTTCATGATGCTCATTAATGAATCAGAGGAATCATGATTAAGAAAAAATTTGATTAAATTAGATTTTTACATAAGAATTTTATTTAGAACTTCTCCTTTTGAAGAACTCTAAGAAAATACAACTGATGAGTGTAAGTCAATAATAGTAAAAATTGCAACTTACAACAAAAAATACATTAAATTACTCTACATGTCATATCATCATTGATCATTAAGATCATCACTTTAAATTAAAATGACAATGACTATGTTGCTAATACTGAATACTAAATGGTTACAATTAAATTGACATTGCTTT